>JASDQU011025254.1:40316-52965 GCA_032191745.1 Picea mariana | reverse complement strand
AATCCAAAACCAGAATGAATAATAGGTGCACCCCAGCCTCTTACTTATACTTTTCCTTCTAATTCTCTATTGAGTTAGGTTAACTCCCAGGGTTAATCTTCTATTCTTCTGTTGAGTTAGCTATTACTCCTTTATCCTTTCCCTTTCTTAAGTCAACTTAAAAATATAACTTTTAACTTCTTGATTTTCCCCTCCTTCAGTGTGAGACTATGACCTAGTGGGGGTGCCCAGGCCACTGAGTCTCCTCCTCACCTCTCTAAGAGGCGGGGGACATTACAACAGATCCTGCACAAATTAACAAACAAAAAAAAAAATAGTTAAATTATCTTAATCTCTATTTTTATAGTTAAATTATCTTAGCATTAAAAAATTGAAAAAAAATCACATATGCAAACTTAAACATAATGTCACTATTTTGATGAAACAACTATTAAAATCTCCAACACTCATTAAATAATCTATTATTCAAATATTTTGTTTCCATAAAATATGTTTTATATTTAAAAATATTTACAAAGTAGTAACTAAATAATTTTTGAAGTTTAAAATTATTTTAAGCATTTTTATTATTACAATATTGTAAATATGAATTCAATCTCATTTATTTGTATTCCATAAATAGTGTCACATAATAATCATAAATTATTTTTTTCAAATTTTTCAATTCTATATTTATGATTATATTAAAGTTTGCTTTTATTTAATTAGGGAAGCTTACATCTATTGAAAAGAGTTGCAATAAATAAATAGTTTTGATTTCACCAATTAACTTCCCATGAAAAAACATGTACATTCATCATTAAAAAGGATAAATAGGGTGATTAACTTAATAATCATAAATTATTTTTTTCAAAATTTTTAATTCTATATTTATGATTATATTAAACTTTACTTTTATTTGATTAGGAAAACTTACATCTATTGAAAAGAGCTATAATAAATAATTAATTATGATTTCATCAATTAAATTCTCATGAAAAAACATGTACCTTCATTATTAAAAAGGATAATTAGGGTGATTAACATAATAATAATTTATCAAGTTATTATTCTTAAAGTTTTTATTGTGAGTATCTAAGTTTAAGGTTTTTTATTGCTTATTTTTTAGGTTTTTACTGTGTTTAGGTTTTTTTTAGTTCATATTAATTCCTTTTGGTATTTCCTAAAATGCTAGGATGGACTCTTTATGGTGTGTGCATCCTTTATAGTGCACGTAAATTCCTTTTGTTATTTCATGAAATGCTAAGATGAATGAAGAATAAGAGTTCAAGTTCCTATTTCCAAGAAAACTCAACACATGAGTGTTGGAAATATGTAATTACAAGTCGGTGAGATCTTCACATCTTCGTCGATTTGTCTGTCAGTCATTATGTCAGTATTTTTTCAGTCAGCCGAAATGTTAGTCAAACAGTCTAACAGTTTGTAAGTGCAAAGTCACACATTTACTCAAAAGTCAGTCTGAAATTAGGAAGGTATAAATGGAGTCGATCTCTATCTTCTTAGGTTGAGTTAAGTGGTTGAAGCGTCATTCGAATTAATGAAAATGTTTATTGTTGAGTCAGTTTTATCTTCTGTAGGAAGTCTCAGTCATAGTCCATATAAGTTCAAGTCATTTTAGTTAGTCACTGATGTGAGAGGATGTTGAAGAGAAGAAGTTGATGCATATATAAGAAGCATAGAGTTAGAGAGAACCAACAATAGTTGAAGAGTTGAAATAAGAAGTCATTAGAGCTGAAGCTTATCTCTTTCATTGTATCTTGTATTCACTCACATCGTCGAAGTAAATTAATATCAATCATTTTTGTATTGAAAATTTTTTCATCTTATTTATGAGTTTATGAGATAAGAATAACACTCTGTTATTCCACATTCATAAATCATTTCATTAAGTGTGTGTATTCACAATGTGCATCAAATTGAGCAGTTTTTTCACTGCAGAGTGCTCTTAAGAACTCTATAGCATAGCTTGTTTGGTGCATAGTATTTGAAACAACGTTGAGCAGAGTAGACTACACACACTATTGATCCATCAGACATTCACTTCAAATTTCTATAAGAGAAGGTTATGTCAGAACAAGTTTGTCAAAGTAGAAACTCTGTTGAAATTCAAATATGGCTTCTACCTCAAACCCGCAACCTCCCACTTTTACAGGTAAGAATTATGAGATGTGGTCCTTGACCATAAAGGATGTGTTCTGAGGTCAAGATGTATGTGAAATATTTGAGAATGGTTATGTTGAAAGAGTAGATCAAGAAACATATAATGCTCTCACATAAGATGAGAAAGATGTCTTAAAATATCAAAGAAAGAAGGGTGGAAAGGAGTTGTTTTACATACATCAAGCCATGCATGAGAGCATACTTCCAAGATTTGCATCAAAAAATAAATCCAAGGAAGCATGGGACACATTAAAGACCTCTTATCAGGGTATGTACAAAGTAAAGACCGCAAAACTATATATTCTTAGAACATATTTTGAAACCATGTCAATGAAAGACTCAGACACAGTAGATTCATTCTACACCCATGTCATTGGACTGATAAATCAGATTAAATCTCATGGTGAAACCATATAAGACAAAAAAGTTGTTGAGAAGGTTCTTAGGAGTCTTCCTCCTAAGTTTTATACCCTTGTTGTGACCCTAGAAGAAGGCAAAGACTTGACTCAGTTCAGTCTAGATGAACTGCAAGCTTCCCTCATCAATAATGAACATATATTGAATAGGTCAAATATGTCATTAGAGAATTTATTTTCCACGTAGTCATCAATAAGACATGGAAGAGGAATGGGGAGAGATAACTTTAGAGGCAGAGGAAGAAGTTCTAACAGAAGTGGATGCAGTAGAAATACTGGAAATGTTGGTGGAAGAGATAAAAACCCAAGTACCAACCAGCAAGTTGTCAAACAACTGACAAATCAAAGATTCAATGCCATTACTATAAAAAGTATGTACATTATGCATATGAGTGCAGAAAGAGACAGTATAATTAGATAAAGAAAAGTGAAGATCAAAAACAAAACACAAATCACCAAACACTCCCTATGTTTATGGCGTGCATTGTAGTTGTGCCTATCATTGTAGAAATGCCCAATATAGTGTCACCAGTAGAATGCAATGTTTATCAAGAAATTCCTTGTGACATATGGTACTTAGATTCACACTGCAGTAACCACATGACAAGAAACATAGAACTATTTTCTAGTTTGGATGAGTTAGTCCAAACTAACGTTACAATTGGAATAGATATCCAAGTCCATGTCTTAGGCAAAGGCAGTATAAACATTTTAAGAAGACAAGGAGATTTTTTTTTATGTCTCATGTATATTATGTTTCTGGTCTAAAGCATAATTTGATGAGAACAAGACAACTGTTACAAAAAGGATATGAAATCTACATGGAAGATAATCACTGTGTGATCATGGATAAATGCCCAAGTAATCTACTTATTGATAAAATCCAGTTTACAATTAACAGGATGTTCCCATTGACATTAAAGACAACAAATAAGAAGAATACAAAACTAGTTGTTTATAAAGGAAAAAGTGCACAGTCGGGCACTACATTAACAACAGAAAGTGCATGCATTTCTAATGAAGAAAACAATGCACGCAGTATCAAGAAAGAAGAAAATGAAACAGAGACGAAGGCATCATTCTAATCTGAAATACATGATGATTCCTGATTATGGAATTTCGGATTTGGACATTTGAACTTTGGAGGATTGAATCTGCTACACACAAAGGATATGGTAAAAGGATTACCATTGATTGAAAAACCAGAAAGAATATGTGAAGGTTGCATATTTGGCAAGAAACAGAGATAATCATTTCCAGTTGGCAGGTCTTACAAAGGAAAAGCTCCACTAGAAACAATGCACTTAGAAATTTGTGGAACAATGAAAACTCCATCTCTAGGAGGCAATACTTATTCTCTAACATTCATTGATGATTTCTCAAGAAGGACATGGATTTTTTTCCTAAAGCACAAATCTAATGCATCAGGTTGTTTTCAGCAGTTTAAATCACTTGTGGAGAAACATAGTGGTTTTTACATCAAGTTTCTAAGAATGGACAGAGGAGGAGAATACATTTCAAGAGAATTTCAGAACTTTTGTAAAGTTCATGGCATTTATAGGCAATTTACCATGCGATGCACACTACAACAAAATCGTGTCGCAAAAAGAAATAATAGAACCATCATGGAAATGGTGCAAAGTATGTTGACAACCAAACATTTTTCAAATGAGTATTGGGCTGAGGCAGTAGAAACTGCAGTATACATCTTGTGGCGCACTTAAAATTTTTTGGTTGTGTCGCATACACACATGTTCGAGATGAACTGAGAAGGAAGTTGGACAACAAAGAACATGAATGTATATTTGTTCGTTATTCTAAAGAGACAAAAGGATATGATGCAGGAGCATCTCTAAATATCAGCCAACCAGCCAACCGGCCATGTCAGTGTGCATGCATTCATATGCTAAAAGGGAGGCACAGCCTCATTTGAATTTGAAATGAATGTAAATTTAAATGCTTAGGCTGTTGAGCCAGGAAAGCCATGCCTTTGAGCAAGCATTAGATAGGATCGGCTTGAATGCCAGGATCGACTGAGATCTAGATCCGATTCTGGACTAGACAACCATTGATTGTAATTGAATAGGGTAGGCGAACTTGGAGGGAAGCTCTCGATGAGCCCCTCAGGTAAAAGATATTTTCATATCTCATTTGGAGTTAGTGGAGTTAGAGTAGAGAAGAGCTAAGAGAGATCAGGAACACCATTGTACTGATACAAGCATTGTTGCCATTTTTAATACAAAACAATAGTTTTTTTTCCTTCATTATTCTGTGTTGAATGGATGTCTGTGTGGTTCCATATATATGTTGTAGATGTCTGTTGTGTGTTATGCATTCTGCAGGAGTTCGTGTGATTTTAGTTGGGAGGTCTTTGAGGTCTCATGCCATGAGGGCATGAGAGAGTGCTGGAACTATGAATACCAGTGCACTGAGGATGCATTTCTGAACTGTGAGGAGTCAGACAAAGATGTGTTGAGGCACAGGATTGAAGTCAACAACTCAGGAGAAGCATACCTGTGAGGTTGTTGAACACCTCATGAGGCGAGGCTGTGTATGAGAACACAGTTGTAGATAGAATCACTGAGGATTCTGTCAGAGCTCTGCCAAGTGGGCATTGAGTGCATGCACGAGGTGCACAGAGGAAGGAACTCCATTGTGAGTTTGAAGAGGACCAAAATTGTGGAGGATTCTGAGAAGCTCTGCCAAGAGGGCATTGAGCAGGTGCAAGGAGTGCACAAGAGAACATAATTGTTGAACATTCTATGGAAGGAAGATACTTCGCCAGGAGGGCATTGAGAAAGTGTGCGATTAGGCACAGCAAAGGAAAGAACTCTTAGAGTTCTGGAAGTCATAGGAAAGGTCCACTGAGGGAACTTTCACTGGGTTACTGAATACCCAGCAAGACTCAGCAAGAGGTTGCCTGAGCAATTAGAGAGCCAGGAAGGAAATTTATTCCCCTTCTGCCATAGAGGAGAAGGAAGAGAAAATCCCTCAAGGGGTATGAGTGTTCATAGAAGCTCAGGATGGACAGCACTAGCATGTGCGTGAGAAGGCTCTACAAGGAGTGTAGGAGTCGAAGAATCCTCCGAGGATTCAAGAAGAAAGCTCAGGAAGGCGAGTGATTTTAAGCACGAGGTCGTAACGGGAAGGAATGCAGAGACCAAAGACACCTTTGGAAGAGTTTAGAGTAACAAAATATCAAGAGGGTTAGCGTTGTATACACACAGCGGGAACTCAGAGGAAGGAGCTCACAGAGGAAGGAGCGCTAGGGTCGAAGCCCTTGAGAACAGGAAATTATTCCAAGCCTGGGAGAAAGCACACAAGAAGCCCAGGAGAGCTCAACAGCCATCAGATCAGCCTGAGGAGAAAAAATATGGACCATCGAATAGGTCATGTCCAAGAGGAGCGCCAGAAATAGTGCACAGGAAAGGACGACCGATAGCCGTCAGATCTAGAATAGAATCCCAACAGCTGTTAGATCTCGGGAAGTTGCGCCGGGTTTAAGCCCCAGCGAGCAGAGGAGGAGTCCCAAAGGAGTTATCGAGATATTGGCGTCATCGAGTTTTCATAAGGCAGAGAATCGAGACCTTGAAAGTCCCGAAATCCTGAGGATGGATCTCAGCCATTGATCTTAGCAGGGACACGTGTCAAGGAGCCAGGGAGCCATCGGAATTCGGCTCATCGAAATTTTAGGGTTTTCAAGTGCAAAGAACTCTTGCATATAGAAATCATGATCAGTGATTTCCCGATAGGATCAGAACCATCCAAATAGTAGGGACACGTGGTGAGAGATCCCAGGTATTCAAGGTTCGGAATATCGGGATTTTCAGAGTCGAGAAACTCTAGCATAATGAAATTGCGATTCACGATTTCCCGAAATGGTCGGAGTCATTGATCAGAGGGACGCGTGTCCAAGGATCCAAAAGAGTTATGGGTTTGGCATTTCGGGGTTTCCGCATACAACGAAATTGCTGCATTTGAAATCAGGAAACTCCGAACTGCGATTTCCCGACAGGGTTAAAGGTGCCATAGAGGAGGACAGGTGTCGGAAGGTTGAGTCTTGCCGTGAGTCAACACGAGGTGGCATCGAAAATCGGAGAATCGGGAATTCTGAGAGTGTAATTTATACGCATTGCAAATCCACAAAGTTCGAAACTCCAAAGTGGGAAAGGATTGTGGTCTTGTGGACCAAAGGGTCATGTGTAAAAGGAGTTAGCCGGAGGGAGCTAAGGGGAGTAGAGTATTATCGTTGATCGGGAGAATTCCCGATATAAGCGATCACGTGAAGCCCGATTTCCCGATAGGGAAAAAAGGGAGATCATAAATAGCATTCTGTGGGTGTTAGAAACTCCCGATAAGGGGTTTTGAAGAGCATTCTAGCTCTTCAGGCCTAAGTAAGAGAAGGTACTGGTGGAAGCGGATGTGCCTATTGGCGCGTTTTGCGTCAAGTGGTATCATAGATTATTTCTTGTCTGTATATTTCAGGCAAGAGGAGTGAAGAAGAGGAAAGCACTCTGATACACGTAAAGTGGTATCAGAGCGGATATCTTGTCTGTATATTTCAGGAAAGAGGATAAAGGAGGAGGTAGAAGAAGACAGATTTGTTGAGGAATCTGTAATGATTTTTTGCAGGTAGGCAGCAATCAAAGAGACGGTCAGCAGGACTATGAGAAGATGAAGCTGGAACACTCAGGGATGCAGAGTGACAGCAGCAGATCTGTTAGAGAGGTAGATAGATATAGAAAAATGGCTACTGAAAGCCATAGAAAGAAGAGCAAGGAAGAAAGGCTTGTCGAGTGGGACAGAGAAGAGACTAGAGAACTCTATGAACTAAAAGCAGATATAGAGAAACTCAAACTGCGGATACGATAGGATAGGAGGATGAGACGAATGTGAAATTTGCCCATGAAGAAGGCAAAGGCAAAGTGGCCAGTCAGAGAGCTGATGGTCAGGAGACAGCACAAGTTGTTAAGGAGATGGTTGAGGTATGCTAAAAACCTCAAGGCCACAGAGGAAGAGATGATTTATCACTGTTGGACAGAGACTGGGAGGAGTCTCGATGATTGGGATGATGAAGAGGATGAATTGGGATCATTGGAGTATCTCAAGGACTACCAGGAGGGCAGAGAAGAAAAAATTCCAGATTGCCAAGAGGGAAACAAGTTGAGATCAACCGAGGACCTCACAGACTGTCATGAGGAAAGCCAAGGAATTTCAATTTTCCAGTTGGGCAATGATCAGAGATTATCAAAGCAGGATCTCATAGACTACCAGGAGGGTAGTGAAAGGTTTCCAAATTGCCAGATGGGCAAGGGAACAGAGATGAGATCAGCTGAATATCTCATGGACTGTCAAGAGGACACTGAGTAAACTTTGTATTTCCAGCTAGGCAATGAAAGGAGACTAGATGAGGATCTCGAAGACTTCCAGGAGGGCAGTGGAGACATCGAAGACTGCCAGGAGGGAAGCGGAAGCGTGTTGAACTGCCAGGTGGGAAAAGATGAGAAATCGAGACTGTCTGAAGGTCTCATGGACTTAGAAGAGAGTTCAATTCAGCAAGGAGTGTTGATGAAGATGGGATCGATAGATCTCATGGTATGCCAGGGAAGCAACAGAGACATCCCATATTGTCAGGTGGGCTGGGATGAGTAGATAAATTTGGATCAGCCAGAGGAGCTGACAGAGCAGGTGAATTTGGATCAGCAGGTTCAGCTAACAAAGGAAGAAGGTTAGAATGATATTCTGATGATAGGGGGAATTGAGATATTTCTACCATTTTCCCAGGAGGAGGTATAATTTAGTGTTGCAGATGCAGCAACAACAGAGGAACAGGCACAACTGATGATGATTGTCCAAGACGAATTGGTGCAGATGGTGCAGACTTTAGGAGCTGCCCAAGAAGATGAAGAAGAAAATGAGCATTCGGTGGGATGGCTCAATGATTTTAGCCAGTGAGATGAGAGGGCTACGGCATTTGAGCTGACAACAAAAGAAATAGAAGGAGGAAATGAGCATTCCGAGAAATGGCTCAATATTTTCAGCGATGAAGCTTAAGAGACTGCAACGTGGGAGTTTGTAGTAGAAGTAGAGGAAGAATAAGCAAACAACATTTGCTTTGCTGACCTGTGGGATCAATTTAAATCCCTGGAGGAAAGGATAAAAGTGCAGAGCATGCACATCCAACATGTGAAGTTGGAAATGGATGAGGAAGGCGTGGGAGATCATGGTGATCTGCCCAATGACCAAAATTTTTTGCAGCTGAGGAGACTGCAAGAATTGGACCAACCATTGGAGCAGCTGGATGAAGAAATAAAAAATATCATAAAGCTGATGTTAGATTCAACAAGAACTACTAGTAAGGAGTAGCTGAACAAAAAGGAAGAAGCAGTAGCAGCAGCGCAGCAACAACAATAGAATGGAGCAGATAAAAATCTCCAAAGATTTGCTTAGGATCCAAGAGGATTTCCAACCCCTTACAGGGGAAGCTCATGAGCAGGAGCTCATGATTTTTGTAGTTGTGGAGAATGATGCAGGAGCTTCTCTCCATCTCATCCAGCTAGCTAGCTAGCCACGTCAGTGCGCATGCATTCATATGCTAAAAGGGAGGTGCAACCTCATTTGAATTTGAAATGAATGTAAATTTAAATGCTTAGGCTGTTGAGCCAGGAAAGTCATGCCTTTGAGTAGGCATTAGATAGGATCGGATTTAATGCCAGGATCGACTGAGATCTAGATCTGATTCTGGACCAGACAGCCATTGATTGTAATTGAATAGGGTAGGTGAACCTGGAGGGAAGCGCTTGATGATCCCCTCAGGTAAAAGAGAATTTCATATCTCATTTGGAGTTAGTGGAGTTAGAGTAGAGAAGAGCTGAGAGAGCTCAGGAACACCATTGTACTGATATAGGTATTGTTGCCATTTTTAATACAAAACAACAGTTTTTTTTCCTGCATTATTCTGTGTTGAATGGATGTCTGTGTGCATTCCATATATATGTTGTAGATGTATGTTGTGTGTTATGCATTCTACAGGAGTTCGTGTGATTTTAGTTGGGAGGTCTTTGAGGTCTCATGCCATGAGGGCGTGACAGAGTGCTGGAACTCTGAATACCAGTGCACTGAGGATGCACTTCTGAACTCTGAGGAGTCAGACAAAGACGTGTTGAGGCACGGGACTGAAGTCAACAACTCAGGAGAAGCATACCTGTGAGGTTTTTGAACACCTCAGGAGGAGAGGCTGTGTATGAGAACACAGTTGTAGACAGAATCATTGAGGATTCTATAGGATATCTGCCAAGTGGGCATTGAGCACATGCACAAGGTGCACAGAGGAAGGAACTCCATTGTGAGTTTGAAGAGGACCAGAATCATGGAGGATTCTGAGCACCTTTTCCAAGAGGGCATTGAGCAGGTGCAAGGAGTGCACAGGAGAACATAATTGTTGAACCTTCTGTGGAAGTAAGATACTCCGCCAGGAGGGCATTGAGAAAGTGTGTGAGCAGGCACAACAGAGGAAAGAACTCTTAGAGTTCTGGAATTCAGAGGAAAGGTCCACTGAGGGAACTTTCACTGGGTTACTGAATACCCAGCAAGACTCAGCAAGAGGTTTCCTGAGAAATTAGAGAGCCATGAAGGCACTTTATTCTCCTTCTACCATAGAGGAGAAGGAAGAGAAAATCCCTCAAGGGGTATGAGTGTTCATAAAATCTCAGGAGGGACAGCACCAACATGTGTGTGAGAAGGCTCTATAAGGAGTGTAGGAGTCAAAGAATACTCTAAGGATTCAAGAAGAAAGCTTAGGAAGGCAAGTACTTTTAAGCATGAGGTCATAACGACAAGGAATGCAGAGACCAAAGACACCTTTGGAAGAGTTCAGAGTAACAAAAGCTCAAGAGGGTTAGCGTTGTATACACACAGCGAGAACTCAGAGGAAGGAGCTCGTAGAGGAAGGAGCGCTAGGGTCGAAGCCCTTGAGAACAGGAAATTCTTCCAAGCCTGGGCTAAAGCACATAGGAAGCCCAGGCGAGCTCAGCAGTCGTCAGATCGGCCTGAGGAGAACAGATCTAGACCATAAAATAGTTCACGTCCAGGAGGAGCGCCAGAAATAGCGCATAGGAGAGGAGGACCGATAGCTGTCGGATCTGGAATAGAATCCTGACAGTCGTTAGATCTCAGGAAGTTGCACCAGGTTTAAGCCCCAGCGAGCAAAGGAGGAGTCCCGAAGGAGTTATCAGGATATTGGCATTATCGGGTTTTCATAAGGCAGAGAATTGAGACCTTGAAAGTCCCGAAATCCTGAGGATGGATCTCAGCCATTGATCTTGGCAGGGACACGTGTCAAGGAGCCAAAGAGCCATCGGAATTTGTCTCATCGGCATTTCGGGGTTTTCAAGTGCAAAGAACTCTTTCATATAGAAATCGCGATCGGCGATTTCTCGATAGGATCGGAACCATCCAAATAGCAAGGACACGTGGCGAGAGATCCCGGGTATTTGAGGTTCGGAATATCGGGATTTCCAGAGTTGAGAAACTCTAGCATAATGAAATCGTGATTCGCGATTTCCCAAAATGGTCAAAGTCGTTGATCGGAGGGACCCGTGTCCAAGGATCCGAAAGAGTTTGGGGTTCGGCATTTCAGGGTTTCTGCATACAACGGAATCGCTGCATTTGAAATCGGGAAACTTCGAACCGCGATTTCCCGACAGGGTTAAAGGCGCCATAGAGGAGGACAGATGTCGGAAGGTTGAGTCTTGCCATGAGTCAATACCAGGTGGCATCGGAAATCGGAGAATCGAGAATTCCGAGAGCGTAAGTTCTACGCATTGCAAATTCACGAACTTCGAAACTCCGAAGTGGGAAAGGACTATGGTCTTGTGGACCAACGGGTCACATGTAAAAGGAGTTAGCCGGAGGGAGCTAAGGGGAGTAGAGTATTATCGTTGATCGGGAGAATTCCCGATATAAGCAGGGAACACGTGGGTGGATGTTCATCGGGGTTCGAGGATTCGTAAGACCTGATCTCATGAGTACAAGGCTTGCGATCACGTGAAGCCCGATTTCCTGATAGGGCAAAAAGGGAGATCATAAAGAGCATTATGTGGGTGTTAGAAACTCCTGATAAGGGGTTTTGAAGAGCATTCTAGCTCTTCGGGCCTAAGGAAGAGAAGGTCCTGGTGGAAGAGGACGTGCATGTTGGCGCGTTTTGCGTTGAGATACAATTTGTAGGACCCTATTGCAAGAAAAGTCATAATCAGCCGCGATGTTCAGTTTGTGGAGAATGAAGCATGGGATGGAACCATAGCAAATACAATAAAAATTATTGACACAATGGGGCATGATGATAGAGAAGATGAAGTGGTTCAAACACCATGCACAGGTTAGTGCACAGTTCCATCTACACTTGACAATGCAATGTAAATCACAGTGTAGAGTACTCCAGTAAGAAAAACATAGCGTAGGAAACACCAACAAGTAGTCCAAGTAGTTCTACATCTCCAGATCCAACTTTAGCAAGTTTGTTATCAAGAAAGACAAGAAGTCCATGCGACATCTATAATGAAGACTCAACAAATTCATTTTCCATTTTTTCTCTGTTTTCACAAATAGATGATCCATTAACCTTTGAAGAAGTAGTTAAATAGGATGTATGGGCACAAGCCATGGATGAAGAAATCATATGCATAGAGAACAATCAAACATGGAAGTTGGTTGATGTACCTGAAGATAAGAATATTATAAGTGTCAAGTGGATTTATAAAACCAAGCAATATGTAGAAGGAAATGTATAGAAGTGCAAGGAAAGATTAGTTGCAAGAGGATTTACACAACAACCTGTAATTGATTACAATGAAACATTTGCTTCACTGGTGTGCATTGACATAGTAAGAACCGTGTTAGGTATTGCTACACAATACAAATGGCCAACTTATCAGATGCATGTAAAGTCAACATTATTGAATGGAAACTGTTAGCAATATTTCTTGCTAGGGGGGTTAGAAATCAAATGAATGGGTTAAAACCCACTTATCCAAGGTCTCGGGCAACATGCGCCCGTGGTAAACAGTGAACAAGAA
>JASDQU011025253.1:16059-28719 GCA_032191745.1 Picea mariana | reverse complement strand
CAAGCAATAGGGTGATGACCTATCGTCTTGCAAATCTCACACCATACCCCTAGTGGATTTGAAGCTCTTGTATTCAAATATTTCTTAAGAGATGGCCATTCGTTCTTATGATGACCTTATGTTCTACATGTGACACACCATACTTCCTCATGTTTTATTTTCCTTTCGCAAGTTCCTGCAACTATATAGTCAGCACTGCTAACTAAGATTGAACTTGAGCCATCCCTACACCATTTTCTCCTACATGGGATGCTTCCAAATTCATAGCAACTTCTAGGGCTTCTGACTGCAACACCATCTTCTGTCGTGTCAAAGGGAGGAATATATGTAGCAACAATCCTGTAATAAACCACTCCCTATGTTTTTCATCTAGAATTTGGAATGTCAATCAATTCTTCAGTATCTTGAATATTTTATCATAATCCTATTCTGATTCATTCACTATTTTCTTGATCTCCTTCAACTCTGTAACTCACTGTGAATTGAAATTAGTTTTTTGGAACTCTTTCAATAGAGCTTGTCTTACATATGCTAATGTTCTAGTTTTTCCTATAGGTGTAGTAGTCTGATACTTCATATACCATAATAACACATGATCTCTGAATGTCTTCACTGACTATGCAATCTTCGCATCATCATCCTAGATGTTCATTACAGTCCATATAGTTTCACAAATAAACAAATGTTGTTCTAGATCTTTTGAACCTACCACGTGAAAGATAAGAATTCTTAAATTGGGATCTACTCTTGTCATCGTACTATGTGTGGTATTCCTCCTCAGTGATACTACCTAAAGTTGGGTTACTATACTACTTCCATTGTTCAGACTACTTCCCTTTCCAACAAATGGTTATGTTGTTATGATTGCTATCCTTACTTCCCAACAACTAAACCATTTGTTGGCACATAGTGGGCAGACCCAGGGTTCAAAAGTAATCACTAACAAAACCCTAAATATACCAGCCCCTTTGGCATCACTCGAAAGCAGGTGAACTCTCACCCGGGTTATCTATCGGGACTACATGAACCAGGTTTCCACATTCATAGAGGAATGGGAGACATTCATCATATTTGTTATACTTACCATTCATTCATTTTACCTTACAATATGCGCACATAACCATCAAATCAAATAACATATCCATATTAACCATTCATACATTATAGAAAAGAAACACATCACAACATAACATACATCATAACACAGAGATTTAACAGGCTTCACCCAAAACTGGGCTATGTCCACAACTACAGGCTTATTATATTAGCATCCAACATCATCTCTTACAAAAGGTGTGCACCGTGATCATACAAAATATCTTAGTTATAGCCTAGCACTCCCTTATCATTCATGCATACAGTGGACACTTAACTCTTGGCATATCTTCAACTTATCTCATATTCGACTTATAGTTACTTCCCGAATCTCAGAACTATATTTTTTCAACTCATACATTCATGACTCTCTCCCATTCACTCTTTTTAGAACTACTCTACCCCAAAAAATATTACATATTTATACTTTTACAATAGGGCTTAGCCTATTACAAAATGGACCAAAATTTCCAACTACTTCTAACTAACTTCCGCCTTTTTCATGCGCTGACCCATGAAAATGTGATAATTGTCTTCCTTTATTTCACGTGCGTTGCTTCTTAGTTGATTTTTCACGTGGTTTATCCTACATGATTCCCAAAACTGGTCCCAAAATGTTGTGCTCCAACAACTAGCTCCAACTGGAAGGAAGCACCCACTCCCTAAAGCACAGGCACCAACTTGCTGAATGAAGACACCAATATTCTCAACTGAGCACCAACTCAATAATATATCACCAATCCAAGATATTCATATATAGAGTACTTGTGACTTCACATGCATGCTTCATTCCATAGACAATCCTTCAAACCCTAGCAATCCTCATAGCGTCATTCCCAGAATGTAATCACTGACGAGAACATCCACTAATGGTAACATCCATTCATGGAAACATCCACTCACAAAAACATCACAACTTCATAGCAGAGTATATGGAAGCATCACAACCTCATGGTAACATCAACGCAGCATCACAAATTCATAGTAGAGCATACGACATCATCACAACCTCATGGAAACATCACAACTTCATAGCATTGCATACGGAAGCATCACAACATCACAACAGTGCATACATAAACCTCACAACCTTACGGCAACATCACAACCTTATAACATACCTTGATAATAAGAAATACCTTAAGAGAGTCCTTTAGACTTTGCTTGCGAACCAAAAATACACCACAACACCTTGAATGAAACTTAGACTTGATCTCTTCCTTGTTTGCACATAAAATGTGAAATTCTATCATGTATTTATAGTAATTATGTCCCCAAAAATTAGTTGAGCCGACCTCAACTTTATGGCTGGGTTATCGGATGGAAAACTCATATCTCCTCATTCCTAGGGAGTTAGAGAGACTTCAATATACCATTGGAAAGGTCTTGGAATAATATTTCCAACTATGTAACTTATGCTTCCATTTGAGTTAGTTATAGAGTAAAAAATCCCTCAAATATAAGGTATCCAAATTGACCAAAAAATAATACTTTAATCAATATCCATATTGCAATCTCTATCTTGGACATTTGTAGTCTTGTAATATTTATATTGGACATCTTTTGAGCTTTGTTTATGTAAAAGTCAAAGTGGGCATGTGGAAACAACCACATGTTATCTCATCTTGTGAGGGCCATGCTTAAAATATATGCTTGTTACGAGGAAAATCTCTCTATAGATAGGGGTAAACCACAACATACGGAAATGGTTGCAGAAATCAACTATAATCTTAGGTATGCTATATATAAAAAATATGATAGCAAGACAAAATAAAAGGCCTACCTCGTCCAGACGTTCGATGAAGTCCATCGTTGAGCACTTGACTCAAAGATATACACCTACAACTTGTCCTCAACAACCAAGAAATGAAAGAATATGGTGATAATATATAATGTTAGCAAATTCAATAGCATAATCCATCAGCATTCATAACAAATACTCCCATGGAATAACAATTCAAATATTTGCAAGATATTAATTGGACGAGAAAAGAGTATTTCTATTAAAATGTAATCGGTAGAAGTGAATGAATTACAAACTTTTGTGTTGGCACGGTTCGAAACCGAGAAACTAAGTTCCTTCCAGCTGGGCCTCCACCACTTCAATCCTTCACCAAAGGAAACCTCATATAATAGACACAAGGAGATTCTCAATCATGTAGGGAAGGGCTTGGGGGTTGAACAATGTGTTCATACTTAAAAGGACAAAGGGATGCAGACTCAATATGAAGTGAATAATTTCTCTAGAGTAACTTTGCTCTCAAAGTTAAATTTTTCTCCTCTTTTCCATAGCTCAGATTTGGCCCACTTATAGCCTTCAAGTGGAACTGAAGGGTCGAGTCGAAACGTTTCTAGTATATGGAAGTTCAAGGATCATGGATCTTGTGACGTGACATGGAAAACCGACACCATTTTTTAATTTTGGGCACAAATATTGATGTACACGGGCTGTAGTAGTGCAACCTATGTATACGCATGATGTACAATAGGTAGGGTGCATATATGTGGAAAAATAATGTTTTTAGATCTGGGATTTGCAAAAAGGGACTTCAAGTCTGCATAGGGAAATGGAAAAGGGCCTTCTGTGCAAGTTTGCATAGGGTCAGAAAAATATTGCTATAATAGATGCCCCCTAATGTGTGAGGTCAGAGGATTATCTGTGATGGCTGAAATACATTATAAGACTCAGAAGTGGAATAATTGGGACCGAGCTGGAAGAACTAGTTTCTCATTACAATCTGTACTAAATTTTCACACATGGATGCCAATTTGAATTACACTGCAGATCCATGTGAAAATATACCAAATAGTTGTCCATGGCCATGAATAGGAAATACAAAGATGGCTAAATGCCAAAGGTTGTCATAGAAACGAACAAGGCCCAGTAAAACTAGCCTCAAAATCAATTCAAATATATCTGTATATGATGGAGTACAATTTGATCTCCCATGATCGCTGAAGTCACATAGGTATTGGTCCAATGAAAGGTAGCAATAGCTCAGGAAAGTTGTGACTATAAATTGATGTCTTCAAGTCTTCTACACAATCCTCCAAAGGTGAAAGTCTACATTGTGTGAATAAAGGAGTTGAGGTCGAACACAATGAGACTTTGTTTCATTATCGGTCATTGAGGTATATCATTAACAAATGCGAGACAACCTACCGATGATGAAAGTAGGTATCAAGGAATCGAGTACATTCTTACAAGTGTGAATAAAGGTGTCGGGGTCGAACACTTGAAGAATCCATCGATCAAGAGACATTGATGTATTCCCAACTGTCGATGGCAAGAGAACCTGCCACTAATGACTGCAAGTCTCTAGGTACTCATAGGACTCTAGGTCTCATCTCCAGAATAGATGATTTGAAGTCGATGGAAGGAGACCTGCTGAAAGGAGAGCATTAAGGAATCTCTCATCATTCAGCATGAGGTACAAAGAAGGAGCTTCATGATTTGGAGGAAATTAGATGAAGAACATGTTCACAAACCAACGATCCTATGCATCTTCCACGTGTGCCAGATGCAAGTGGTACGCGAAAAATACCCTCTGAATAGCAACCAATGAGGAAAATTGTTGACAAAGGCGAGGAAACCACCAATAGGGCTAATGGCATCCAAGACACTGCACGAATCCCAATGTGTTAATAGATGTCTTGTCGTCGAACAGAAGGGAAACCACCCAGTTAGCGACCAATGATGAAATGTCTATTGTTGGGTTCAAGGTTACATACCAATGAGGAAAGTAGGACCAGGGTTCCCAATAGGACTACAACTTCATGTGATTCTGAGACACACTGAGGGTATGGCCGACATGCAAATTCAAGAGTTATGAGGAATGGTTGACACAGGTTGATAGACATATTTTGAACAAGAGCATGAGACATATGGAAGAATTTGGTAGCATAGACTCAATGATGAAACTTTGATATGCAGGAGGCATCAATCAAACTCTCCATAGGGACTGGAAGAGTAACCAGTCGAGGGAGTAAACTCTATGTAACGAGCTCAGCTTCCTACGGTCATGCTAAACCCAAAATTTTGATGACAAGTGGACTCAAAAATTTTGTGCTCTGTTCAAAGGAGACACGAATTCTGCCAATATAAGATAATATTCCTTTCTCGCCCATCTTTTTTTGTTTTTTCATAGCTAAATGAATGCTATGATACAGAGGAGGAAACAAGTGTCGCAAGTAAGCAAAACTAGTTCCAGTAGTGGAACAAACCTATGCTCAATGAAAGGAGGTGCATGTAGGAGATGGACACTCGAGGGAATGTTTCCTCCTAGGTATAGGGTGTAAAGCTTCAAAGGATATAAACAAGGCTCTGCTTGGTTGGTGATACAAACTGCTGAGGTGAGGGGCTTGTAACGCAAAAGCAATAATCGACAATAGGCTCAATACTACAAGCAAAGAAATGAGATGAAATTACAACTTAACACCAAAAAATGTCTGTGTTCATAATATTTGTCTAATTGGTTTAAAAAAGGGATAAACTTGCACCAAATAGACGTCCTTTCAAATCCAATTTACGAGTGTGAAAGATACAAGTTCACTCGGCAATCTTTTCACCTTTTGAAACGAGTCAGAAAAGAGCTTAAGTCAAACTCGCTTAGGAGTCCTCTAGGTATAGGTCAGCATGTTTATGATTAATAAATGAGGTTCAACATAAATTCATGTATTAGCTATAAGGGACTCTCGGTCCTACGATAAAAAATCTCTGCATGGGCACCAAATGAAGCAGAGGATCTAACTAGGGTACCCATGTTTGGTAAGTCTCTACCATTCGATAATGAAACTTCTAGGTGCAGATAGAAGGTTCTGTGTCGCTATAAAATGGGTTAGTACCTAAGGCATATGAGTGACAATCATAGGACAATGAAAGCGTGCATGATGGATTGGATACCTATCTTATATGATGGGTTACGAAAATACCTATCCAAAGTTATGAACGGGCGACATGGCGCTGAAAACCGCAAGAATCCCTGGATAAAACTACAAAAACCAACTCCATCCACTGTCGTATTACTCCATTAGGCCAAAATATTGTATAAAACTATGCAAAGTGGCTAAAATTTTTCTATAAATAGTAAAAAAATAATAAGTTTACTATACCATTTGTATTTTTTACCCAAATAGTGGATTTTGGATAAAATTACCTCCAATCTTCAACTAGTGATTGCGGGAGCTATGAGCGACGGAATCGACAACCGTCTAGACCAGGTAACTCATCTTTCTCTCCTCTTTATTTTCAGTGGATTAAATTTTAGGTTCCATTTTTAAAGTTATTTAGGGTGCAATTTGAAAACTTAGGTGTACGCGAGCAACAGTTTATCGGGTCACATATACGCTTACTTATACGTGATTGTTTGAAAAAAAACCAGCATATAGGAAGCCCTATACACAACTTTGTACACTACAAATCGCTTATATGTTCATGGATACTGTTTTTTAAAGGTTGTTAACTCAAAAAAGGGTTTGACTCTGCATGATGGTGCTAGAGTGGAAAGAAAGAGAACATGAGGAGGTAGATGTTGCAGTGGAGAGAGATCTAGGGGCCCAAATGGACTTAAAAGGATGTGGGCTATACAAGTTTTGGAGTCTCAAAGGCATGAGGGACCAGGTGAGATTGCTACAGTTTCTCTTGGATTACGGGGATCTAGATAGTGACAGCTTCAACCTTGATGGACAACCATTAAAATCAAGGAATACATAGTCGCTCATTACATTGCAGGGACCGAGAAGGTAGGGAGATAACTCCCCATTAGAGTGATAAACAATCTAATTCTCAAGATTTTTGTCCTCATTTTGACATGGATCACAGTATCGACCTCTTTGCATCAGGCTTTGAGGCCACTTATGTTCTACTCAGTGGAGTTCTTGAGACCCACAGTGTACGACTGGTGCACCTCACTACTGGACAACATGCAGAGCCAGTTGACAGAATGAAAATAGGGCAGTAAAAGGGTTTGCTTCTATCCTTTGTATCTTTTTCTTTGAGTGGGTTCCAAGCTTGGGACCTAGAATTGAGATTATTCCACGTGGACCTCACGATCTATCCATGGCATGGTGGACCGAGGTGTTGAGGCGACAGGGGGGAGGTAGGGTGCCAACACCCTACAACGATGATGTCTTCTATTGGTGGAGACGATAGGTGATAGATCTGGATGACTACCCTTATGCAGGGATTGACTTCATAGGAGATCCTGACATGCCATTACCACCAGGGACCGCCTACGGAGACATAGGTATGTCAAATTTTTTTAAATATTTCATTTTTTTGTATTTTTCGTATAGGAAAACAAAATATTTTTGGATGATTTTAAGTGCTAATTAAACATGTATGTGACGCAGATGTAGGTCCATGACGGCCGAACGAACTTCCACGACATAGTCGGAGGCACCGGGGAGATGAGGCAGCGGGAAGGGACACAGAGAGAATCCTTCAAAATGTGCAGGGCGACCTGTCTCATTTGACGCAGAGGATCCCTATGGTTCAAGTGGAGGATCTGTCTGAGGCTATGCAGCGGCAGGTGGTAGGAGTGCCCCGTGCTTGGGTATGACTTTGGCGTCTCACAAACACCATAGTGTGTTATCATGGCACTCATCTGGCACCATAGGCGTAGATTTCATGACTATTGTATGATCAATTGTATTTGTATATTGAGGGTGTTAGCCCCAAATTTGTACTATAAACATCATGTTTTTTGAAATATATATAAAAACATGGTTCTTCGGCTTTACTTATGTTACAATGTTTACATTGATGAAAATGTTTTCTTTTCTTTAGTTATGTGACAAATTCCAATCTAAGACAAAATTAGCATATGCATCGGATACATAATTAGAACTTCTAGGTATGTGATGATAAGTAATAAAATCAAACTGATGTTCCAAAATTCGTACCCGTAGGAATTGTCGGAGTAGAGTAGGGTCACGCAAACGATAACTATCGTTCAACTGACATACTACTAACTGGGAGTCCATATGAACATCTAAAGAGTGAATACCATGTGAAATGGCATCACGCAAAAGTTCTATAACGACGCTATATTCGACCACATTATTCATGGATGGACCTAGGCATACACCACCTGAAGACACTAGTAGACCCTCAAGTGAGTAAACAACCCAAGCGACGGAAGCTAAGTTTCATGTATGACGATTGGCCCCATATGTGAATCCTAATTAGACCGAAGACTCCATTGACATCTTCCAACCAAGGGGAAACTTGATAAGCAAGTTGAAGATAAAAATAAAGGGAAAAGATATATACATTGAATTACATTAGTATACAAAGAGTAATTCCCAAGCTTGGGGATCAAGCATAATATNCAACATGTTCCCTTCATAGTCTTCTAATTCATAGGCTCCTTTTTCTAAGACACATCGCATGATATAGGGATCATGCCACATCAATTTGAACTTGTCTTCCCCCAGTGGTTCTTTGGCTTGATCATATAGAAGGACCAAGTCACCCTCAGCATACAGCCGAGGACATACAAACTTATCGTATTGTACCTTGACACGTCTTTTATTCACTTTGGTAGTCATAGAGGCATCTCGACGTTGCTCATCTATACTCTCTAGGTGCACGAGGCGTTGTTCGATATCATAACTGTCAGGTAGGAGCGCAACTTCCAATATAAGAGAAGGGATCTCGCATTCAATTGGTAATATCGACTCCACACCGTGTACTAACTGGAATGGAGAAAAAATGATGGAATTCTTGACTGAGGTTTGGTATGCCCAAAAAGAAGGATACAACATGATCTGCTAATCAAATTTGCTTTGGCTGACAGTTTTCTGCAAAATGGTCTTGAGAAATTTTTTTACGACCTCTACTTGTCCATTTTCCTGGGGGTATTAAGGGGAAGAATGACTATGCTTAAACCCTAGTTTAGATGCTAGTTCTTCCATCATTTCATTTTGAAAGTGACTGCCATGATTAGTGACAATCTCACTCGGGATTTCGAACCTAGATATAATTTGATTGAATATGAATAAGGCGGAAGTCTTCCCATCATATTGAATTGTAGGCATGGCCTCGGCCCACTTAGTAAAGTGGTCTATGGCCATGATAATGTGTTGATTCCCCCCAACCAAAGTTGGGTTACAATCCACAAAGTCCACCCCCCACTTGGTGAAGGGACCGACGGTGATGACTGGATGGAGAGGGGATGGATGCGAGCAAATTTTCCAAGTGAACACTTGGCAGGGGTGACACTTCTTAACCACTTCGACGCAATATTTAAAGATAGATGGCCAAAAATAACTAGCTCACAAAATTTTATGGGTCGTCGCAAGCCCGGATAGATGACCACCACAAGCCCCACTGTGTCAGTCATTTAGAACAGACTCAGATTCTTCGTAAGTTAAACATGCAGGATATTTTCCACTCCTCGACGATACAGAGTGTCATCGACGATAAGGTAGTTCTTAGCTTGGTATCATATACGTTGTCCGTCATCTCGCGAGAGATGTTGAGGGAACTTCAAAGTTTGAAGATAGAGAATGACGTATCCATACCAAGGGTCTGATGACGAGACAAGGAAAATGTGTTCATCCACAAATGAATCAACATGAATAACATCCTCTTCTAATCTAGGGAAGTCAGATATTAACTCTGTAAAAACTAGTAATTTTTTAGACTTCGCAGAAGCAAAATCGAGATCGAACTCTTGTAGAATGAAAATCCATTTATTGTAATTTCCCCCTATGATACGCCTCATAAGGATGTATTGAAATGGATTGACATTGGCAACCATAGTAGTTTTAAAAATCAATATATAATTTCATAATCGTTGAACTGCCTGAATGGCAGCCAAAGCTATCTTTTCAACATGGGAATATTTGAGTTCAGGGCTGACCTAGTTTCGACTAAGATATAAAATCATGTGTTCGCAGAGCTCATCGTCCTCCTGAACCAACACCATACCAATCATCTCTTCGGACGTGGTGACATAAAGCAAGTAATATCTACTGTAGTTTGGAGGCTTCAGTAGAGGCGTCGATACCAAGGCTTTCTTCAAAGCATCGAAGGATTCCTGGTCTCGCTCATCCCAGATAAAAGGAGTGTTATTCTTCAATAGATGCATGAAACCCTTAGTAATATTGGCATAGTTCACTATAAACCATTGTAAAAGGTTAGCTTTCCCATGTAAACCTTGAAGTTGATGAATAGTGTGCGGGGGAGGCAATCAAAGTATTGCCTCAACCTTTAACGGATCTACCATGATCCCATTCTTAGAGACTAAAAATCCTAGAAGATGACCTGACCTAATGCAAAATATGCATTTATGAGGGTTCAAACAAATATGATAATGGCAGCATATTTCAAATACTAGTCGAAGGTGCTTAAGGTGATCCACTCTCTTATGAGAGTGAACAACAAGATCGTCGAGATAGGATTCAACTATATGCTTGAGATCATGAAATGTGAAGGTAATAGAACATTGGAAGGTTGCTCCGATGTTTTTAAGGCCGAAAGGCATCTTCCAGTATGCTAAATTACCCCAAAGGAAAATAAATTTTGTCTTATGTTGGTCCTCGGGTTTAATCTGAATTTGATTATACCCTGAAAATCCATCCATAAAAGAAAAAACTTTGCTTCCCACACACTCGTTGAGAATCTGATCGATGAAAGGTGTTAGGAAGTTTTATTTAGGACAGGGTTTGTTCAGGTCACTAAAATCCATGCATATGTGGATTTTTCCCTTGATTTTTATTCACGGGAACGGGATTGGATACCCATTCCGTCAAGGGAACTGGGTAGATAAATCCAGCGTTAAGCAATTTTTCTACCTCTGCTTTAATAGCAGGGGCTTTCCTGGGATTTATAGCTCTAAGACGTTTTCGAACAGGCTTAGCATCCGAGTAAGTTTTAATCTCATGTTCGACAATTCAAGGATCGATTCTTGGCATCTCTTCATATGACCAATAAAATACATCTCGTAATTCCTTGAATACTTCGGTGTAGATCAGAATTTCTTCTGGCGAACAATCTGCACCGATGTATACATTTTCAATCTTTCCAGGAGTACAAGAGATATCAATCATGACGGTAGGGGAGATAATCGCCATGTTTTTTCAAAATAAATGTTGTGCATATCAAGTGGAACTATGGTGTGACCAACTATCTCGCTCAAAGTAGATCTAAAATCATCTTTCTCGATTCTAGCAAGCTCTGGGATAAAATAAGAGTGATGATGCATATCATCCCAAGGTCTGCTAGAACCATTCATGCCTTCAACGATAGCTTCATCCGAAGGAAAAATCTCATCAATGCAGTCATGTGAACAAGATGATGAAGTGGCCCACACAGGCTCCAGAACATGATCCTCCTCGTCTGGATGTGAGGTAACAGGATCTGGATCGGCGGAAGAGTCAAGAACAGATTGATATGCACTCTCTGTTGTTGATAGTGGCATGGCCATTACAACATGTGAATTACCTTCACAAGACGTCTTTGAGAAAGGTAGGGTCCAAGGATAATTAAAATAGGAAGTGCAGAAAGGAATGTACCTCTCTGACGAAATGGGCCTGCTGGACATGGCGTATATATGGTGAATCAGTGCCATGAAGTTGAAGGTACCCATAAGGGATGAATACATTCTGACATCGATATTCTCAGTTGTCGGCTGAGAATTTTTGATCATGGGGATATACAGTCTAATAGATGCATTGAGGCTAGAGTACGCAAAGGAAAACTGGTCGATCATCACGATCTTCCCATCATGAGGGAAAAAAAGAGTACGGAAGATGGACGATACCATTGCAGTCATAGCATAAATCTAATTGCGTCCTAGTAACAAGTTATAGTCGAGGGGTGCTTCAACCACCTCGACATCCACCTCTACTGTATTCCCACCTAACTGGAACGGAAAGGCAGGAATAATACCATGAGGGCAGAAGAAATGACCATAAAAAGTAGTCAACATGGTCGGACACTGAGAAAGGGTTGGAGAGATGAGGGATTTCCAACAGACTAGGGACATCACACATGTTGCAGCACCTTCATCAACAATAGTATGCTTGATGGTATACTTGGAGTAACCCACATGGATTTGGAATGCCACATGGTAAGGCAAGCGAGGCTTCACATTTGTGACATCAAACTTGATAACTTTTGAGCCCTAAGGATCTAGAGCTCCTAACGCAGATAGCAAGGCATTCCTCTGTGAAGGAAACATCTGGAGTACCTCCAGAGCTGATATCGCACAAGGGATTTGACCCAAGTCATCAACAATAGAGTAATTCCAGGCAGCTTTAGCATTAGGATTGTGGGTAGAGCTCTTGAGTACTCCTTTCATAATACGAGGCAGGGGATCTGGTTTTTCGATCTGTAAGGGTGTCTCCGGAGGAGGGGGAGACTCTAGACCAGGTACAGTCCGTGGAGAACTGTAATTGTGAGACCGAGTGGCTACATTAAGCTCGGATTTAACCATTTTGATGCATAAACGGTCACCATCTTTTGTCGGTGGGTTTTGACTCCCACTCACCACATTTCTGACATTCGAAGAGCTCAAGGCCATGTGTTGATTATGTGGAAAATGAATAGTCATCACA
>JASDQU011025251.1:0-22405 GCA_032191745.1 Picea mariana | reverse complement strand
TGTTCCGTCTATACTTGCTTACTGTTTGTAAAGTACTCGGCAGCTTATTTGTCGGTCCATAATCTATAAAAAAAAAAAAAATGTTTCTGTTAAAAAAAAAATAGACTAGAGGAATCATTCAACAACTTAATGCCTAAATACTTCTCATCAAAAAATACCTTTCTCCTGATAATGATATTTTGTTTGATAGGGTCAAATAGTAGATATGATTTGGATTCTTCGGAGTATCCCATCATGATGCAAGCATGAATCTTTTCATCTATTTTTTTCCTACAATAATATGAAATATGGGGCCAAGAAATAAATTTGAATACTCTGAGGTGACCAACTGAGGGATTCTTTCCACACCATCTCTCAATTGGAGTCATAGACTTGACAGATCTAGTTTAAATATGACTCAAGAGATAGTTGGCACAATAAACAGCTTCAACTCAAAACTTAGTAGATAGATGATTGGCTTACAAAAGGCATCAAGCCATGTCGACCAAAGTTTGATTCTTTGTTTCTACTATGTTGTTATGTTGAGAAGTATGAGGACAAACCTCTACCAAGAGATATTAAATTAGCAACATATTTCAAATGGTTGATTTGTATACCCTCTGTGATTATCATAACTTTAATACTTGATAGGTCAAACATCGTATTTTTAGCCAATGCCCTAAATTCCTACAATTTTTCAAGGACGTGACTCTTATTTTTCAAGAAATAAATCCACGTAAATCTAGAGAGATCATCGATAAAGGTCAAAATGTACTTCACACTTACTAATGAAGTCTTATTGATACAACATAGATCATTGTAAAAAGTCTTCAATGGATTTTGTGCTCACCATGCTTTTCCAAATTCGAAAGGTGTCTAATGATGCTTCCCTAACACACATCCTCTATGGACTCCATCAAGTGGAAAAAATTTATGTAGAAAAACAACCATGTTCTACATGCCCAACGACTTCAAACTTTGAAAATTTAGGTGCCCAAGTTGTTCGTGCCAAATTATACTCTGTTCATCGATCAGGGCAATGAGAACAGTCAATCCAAGATCTAGTCGAGGTAGGTCACATAAATTTTGCAGTCCATCTTTTGAGTCGAGAAACCCTTCGATGAAAATCGATGTTTCATTCTTCATATCTCTAACAAAGAACTGATCTGTCCAGAACTCAACAATATCTTACCATTCTTTGTCAACTGGGAAACCAACAATAGATTTTCACTTAGAATAGGTACTTGATAAACATCAACAATCCTACCATGTTTATAGGGAACATTACTGTGACCGGAAATATCGACGGAAAAATCATCAAGGTAACATGTCCTCATGCAATTGGGACATTATGTTGGGTACATTAAACAAAATCTATGATTTTCACAGACAAATTCTCCAAAACATACAACTTGTAGTAACATCCAATTATATTGATTATCATTCATCACTTGAATTGTTGTTATCACTCGAGTTGTGTGCATGCCTCATTTCTTTATCACTTGTAGTTTGTATTCTACTTTGGTTATTTAAACTAATGTTTTCTTCATCAACTTGTTTTTTATGTTCCGTCTATTCATGTTCCATCTACAAAGATAGAAATAGAGTGTAATAAGTAAATTTACATTTATATATATAGTAGAATATACATGATTGTGTAAATAAAAAGTGTACCATAGAAATGAGTGATTCATAAACAATACAAATTCTTTCTAAGTCATACCACATGTCGTGTATCAAAATCTCTTATGTTGGTTGCTCTCCATACTTTGTTTCCTGTGTGTTTAATACACCATGACAAAGCATAGTTGATATAATTAATATAAATGTTTCTTATTGTTTAGTTAATTATAAAACAAGGAAAGTTAACGAACATAGGTACTTACAAATTGTTCAATTAAGCCTTGATACTTCAACAAATAATCACAACCCTTAATTAACCCAATGTTGACCAATTCATTGGTTGGTTTTTCTTTGTATGTTAGCACCTATTAGAATACATCCATGGACGACTGTAAATTGATTATTTAAATATAAATATCAAACCAAATATGAAATATTACGTAAGGTCGAAAATGTAATTACTCACAAACTTTGCAATCAACCCTTTTATTCCTTGTCATCTTGTCTTCTGTGTTCAATGGGTTCCATTTTTTATTCTTTTTGCAACAAAGCGATTTAAAATTAGTATTTCATACGATAATTAAATTCAAAGTACATAAAAGAATAAATGAATAATTGCATACCTCGTATGCACGTTGTTGTCGGGACGCCTCCTCCTATGATGTAATTATGTTTGTTTCTTTTACCATCTCCTTGTACATTTTTTTTGACATCCCTATCGGCATGTATTGGATTTCCCCTCATTTGTCACTTGGAATTTTCATAATCTTCTTGAAAAACGAGAAAGAACAATAAATAAATAAAAAAATGGACATGAATGTAAATATAGAAAAATAAATATATTTGGTAATTATTGGAACATATTATAGAAAAATGTTTAGTAATAATATATTTTCAATGATTGTTTTTTTTATTGTAAGTTTTTGTTATTGCAAGTATCACGGGTCTCATTGACCATTGCTCTGGAAACTCTTCCTGTAGTTTATGTATAACCTGATTCTTGGAGTCATTGGATTGATTTTTGTATTGTAAATGGGAAGTACATCTATATGTTCTTTCCACTATATCCCTCAAATTTTTGTAAAACAATTTTCGCCTCTCATTAACTTCAAGCACCACACAAGTTGAACTGATGACCAATTTTTCATCATCCTTGACATCCTTTAAAAATTTTGTCCTCTTAGGACAGCGTTATGTTTTCTCGCTAGCGGTCCTTACATAACATTAAAAAAATGTGAAATCGAGTGTTTAAAACTTGTTAGCAATTAATGTTAAGAAATTCATTTTTAGTAAAAAGTCAAAGAAAAACTTCATGTTGGTTACCTTTTGATCCACCTAATTCCTCTTCTGCAACATTTCCATAAATATTTTATTCTCTTTTTCACTTAGATTGTGAACCATCTTATCGAGTTTCTTCAAATTTTTTCTCTGCATGACACGTATTAACCTATACACATCATTAATTTAAACCTACCAATAATTAAAATATATATTAAATTTTTAATAAAACTTAAAGAAATTGCCTCATTCTCTTGTTGGAATAAGCTACCATTGTACTTTATACAATAAGCTTCTTTTCTTAAACTTCTATCAACTATATTCTATAATTAAAAAAAAATAGGAATCGTCAAATATAATAGTTTTACAAAATAATATGTCAGTGCGTGTAATAAAATAGTATGACCCGGTGTGTTCAACATACCTACACAAACTAGTGCTCATTACTACATATTGTACATCGACTATAAAACAAAAATCATCAAATACAGAACTTATGAAATAGTTTTACAAAATAATATGTTGGTGTGTGTAATGAAATAATATGACCTAGTGTGCTCAACATACCTATATGCATCAGTGCTAATTACTACATATTGTGCACCAACTAATCCATAGACATATGTTAATAAAAGCATTAGTAATTATACTTTGAACTAATCAGTGTTATATATATATATATATATATATATATATAAGCAATGATGCAACATTATTGTACTCTGCACACAGTCCACCACAAAAAATATTTTTGAGAAAAAAAAAAGGATAGAAACATAGTTTGGGATCCAATATGATGAGTTATACAATTGCAATGGATACTAAACACCCCATATACAAGTAAAAAAAAAACTTTAAAAATCTATAGCTTAAAAAAAAAATCCCCTTGTGAAATATAGAGAGGAGAACTAAGGAAAATAACAAGAAAACTAGGGCTTCCAATATCGAAGGTAAGTATGAAACCCTTGTATTTTTTTTTAGAATGTATTGAAAATAGTTTGAAACAAATGGGGATGAATTGAGATGATCAATAGAATGAAATCACATACCTGAAATTTCTCCTCTACAGATTTGTATGTGGCCTACGGTGATCCCTTTCAAATTTGGATCTTCAAAAAAGTCAACCCATTCCAAAGTCTGCGTTGATTAATCTCTCTTGCACAAAGCTTCCCTCTTAATTTTGCCAAAAAAATGAAACAATGAATAGTGTTTTCATTTATAAACACATACTTTTCAAAAAATGAAATTCCAACTTGTTTTTTTTCGCTTTATATTTTGGCGCATTGATGATAAACTCGAGCATTGTTTTTTTGTAACATATTTTTGGCACGTTATATAGTTTAGCGCACAAATGCACTTCAAATAGGACCGGTGCACTTTAAAACACATTGGTTCACTTGGTCATATAGAAGCATCGATGAAAAGTATATTTTTACGATTTTACTTTTTTTCTCTATAAATTCACTGTGTTATACAATTTTAGGCATCTGATGTGTTATATACCTACAAACACACCAATGTCAACTTTATTGACGTAATAAAAATGTAAACCTCTGTAATTAAATTTTGCGGAGATTTTTATTACAATTTTAGGTGCCCAATGTGCTATAGACCTATAAATGCACCAGTGTCAGTTTTATTGAAATAATAGAAATGCAAACCTCCACAATTAAATTTTGTGGAGACATTAACAGAGGTGACGCTTCAGTGATTTTCATAATTTAACGCATCAGTGCCTTCTTATATATAGATGCATCGATGCATTTGTAACTAATTAAGAGAAGTGCTAACTTTTAAAATTCATTTGAAGTTAGATTGTTCTATGCTTTCCAAACTTTCATTTAAGAATTCATTTGTGTATTGATGATGGTTTTGGCTCAAATGTAGGGAAAAAATTTATGATATCAAATGGTCAATTCTTCATATTCCAACTCATTCCATATCATTGCAAGTTATTCAACTCCTCCCCTATCATTTGAAGTAATTCTAGATCTTATTTATAATTCATTTATCTGATTGAATTTATGTCATTTATGCACGTGCATTCGAATAATTGTTTATTGAATTTTGTAGGATCATGATTTTGGATCGAGTTTGGATGCGAAAKATATTCCACCAGTCCAAAAATGTTTCAAGCTCTTATCAGGAGAAAGATATTGTAGTCAAATGTTCGATGAAAATGGATACCTTATTTACCTTTCCAATTGTAAGATGTAATCTTCTAGCAACCTGCAGCTGAGGKCAATGGTATTACACTATGAATTAGATCTCTTTTATGACACACCAGTAGTATGTGGTTGTTAAAAATGTAAAGGGTTGAAGAAGAACCCTCGATGTGCCACATTGTCCCATTATAATTTATATTAATAATCAACTACCCAAAGTTGATTTTCTAATACCTCCCACTACGATCAAGAATCCAATATGTGATATAGAAAAGACACGTAGGAACACTTCCATATGCACATTTTTTTAAAAGTTGGAAGCCAGATCAACTAGGTTTCTTCCTAAATTGGCCAACCCATCTCCTTTTGCTGAGTCAACAAATATTTCTAGTGATCCAAAGTATGATATCTATAGTACCCAAAACATCTCTACTAGGAGATCAAAAAGATTGTATGAGCTAAGAGAAAAAATGTACAAGTACACACCAAACTCTATTCAATTGTTGGAAGGTAGTGATGAATTCTCTCTTCCTATCCATATACAAAGTAAAAACCAAACTTGTTACAATAGAGCTTTGTATGGTGCTTAGCCATCTTCCATGCATGTGCCCGATGTTGGAACCAAATTCTCCTTTTTGGGTAATAGTTATATGATTTCCAAGTCTAGAATGGATGTTGAAAATCTTGGGTTGTTTAACCCACAGGGTCTTCACTCAATGAACCTATGACATAGCACCTGTGTTCATGGGATATTAAAGAATACCGCTAATTTCACTAGATAATTATAAATACCTCTCAAAATTCTTTTGTTAAGCCCCCCTCCCAATATTGTATCTTTCCAATAAAAGAAATCCATATTTTAACTAGATACCCCCCAATACATATAAACACCTTGAGACCACACATCCCACCCAATACCTACAATATATTGACCTATTTTTCACAATTAAGGAAACCCCTTTATGAATGAACGTAATAAGATATTGTTCAAAAGGGTGAATCCCTCGTGGTTTAACCTTTCACGTGTATCTATTCCTCCCAAACAATCAATATCACTTATGCCATATTTTGGTCCTCTTTATAGCCATTTTGATTACTTAAATATTGTTAAATACAAACATATCATTTCCATGTATAGTATGTGAATGAATGGTTATGCTTCTGGAAACTTTAACGGGATTAAAATATTGTATATCAATGGTCGTCCACGAACTCATGGGAACAATGCAAGGTTTATAAATAGTTGTAAGTCCTCATTATTTAGTGCAATTTTTTCCTTTGAGGAACACTCCATTGGCAAAGAGTTCTTTATGAAGAGGAAGGCACCCATATTTTTTGTTGTGCATGTGATACATAGCTTTTTTCCTAGTGATGAGTTGTTAATAAACTATAACTTGCATAGACCACCAACCACTCGTCAAAAATTCCTCGCATTGGGGCATAAGAAAAAGATGATTGAGTAATTGTTTTTTTTATTATTTCAATGGAACTAATGTAAATGTATTACTTGATTCGACATTTGTTTTATAAAGTGGTTGGTTGCATGTTACAATCATTACATCAAATATGGGTACTAAGCCCTATAACATCTACACAGGGAGTTTTGTTTAATTTAATTATTGAGTTTTATTAATACTTTTATATTTTTAAATATTAATATTAAATTAATTTAATTTAGTATTCTTTTAACCTTATCAAAGTAATTATATTCTTCACTAACCAAAACTAATACTTACATTTCCTTGTGAGGAGATTCATGAACAATTATTATAACGTTATAAATAAAATAAATGAAAAAATAACATTTCATGAGAGTAATTATTCAAATTAATTTCTTCATTCATTAACCAAATCCAATATTCCCATACATGTTAATACAAAATCAATGAAATGCAATACATAACATATTTTGTTAATAGAAGATTGAAATAATACTTACATACGTTTACATACTTTTTAAATAAAAGATTCATAAAGTTTGTAATAGAGTTAAAAATTGTAAAATCATTTCATGGAAAGTATAGATCAAACTTTATTATTATATATTCTTTATATTTAATAATTTAAACTTAATTAAACAAATTTAATATATTATAATAGTTGATTAATATAAATTAATAAAATATTTGGAAAAAGTAAATATAATAATTATGATTTTAGTAAACAATTATATTATAGCTTTGTCTTGTAATTTTTGAATAATAAAAATTAGTAAAAGAACATTATTATTACAACATCATTATTATTAGTGAACAATTATATCATAATGGCATTATTACAATATATGAAAAAGACATAATTATTCAAATCAAAATCATTTTACTCATCATATTTATGTATATTTCTTTGTGAACATGCTTAATCAACATATTGTATCTTGTTGGACAACAAACAATTCACCTTGAAGAAGGATTAAACATCATATGTCATTAATGGTTATAAGTTTTTCCATTAATAATCCAAAGTAAATGATTTCATAAAACTAAAGTTAAACATTATATTTATGGAAACTCTAAATTCTAATAAGTTCTACATATCAAATTTAATTTAAAAATAGAGAAATCATTAGCATACTCATAATGCATTTTATAAATCAAACAACAACAACATCAACATGATTTGAAAAACACAATATGCATGTGTGCTATATTGTTTATAGCGCACTAGTGCAATTGAAAGTGCACCAGTGTGGTTGTTACATAAAAATGCATCGACAAACAATTTAATTGACAAAGTATGTATGCAAAGCTCCATAATTAAAGTTTTATACAGGTTGTGTTTTGCAAAGGCAATCACTCTTCGATGCCTCCCATAATTTAACACACATAATTGATCCTTTCTCACTCCCTTGTTTTTTGGCTTGCGTCTCCTCCTTCGCGGGCTACTCGACTTTCTCCAAGATACCGTCCTCATCATTCTTGTACCCATAATATGAACTCGTGTCAATTCGTTTATAAATCACATACCTACACCTCCTCTTCTTCACCTCGGGGGGGCTTATCAAATAGCTCTTTGACATTAGGGAGGAATTACGTAGCCCTAAATTATATGTAACTGAGTCCATTTTCGTGGAACCAATCACATCAACTTTGTTCCCTTCCAAGTTCATCATCTTGGCCCCTACTTTGGCATAATTAGGACTTCCAAGTTCTACAATCATAGATTCCCAATGCCCCTTTTGCCTAACTAGCAAGAAAAGAACCCCAATGCATGTCTTAATTATAATAATATGTCAACCACAATAATGACCTAAGGCCCATATTGTATATTTAATAGAACTTAAGAAGAACATTTGAAAAAAACAATGATGATCCATAAGCTTCATGAGAATGCCATATCGCTAAATATTAAGCATTGCCTTGGCATCGTTCTACTCCTCCTTGACAGCTTGACTTGTGTATTTACTAATAATATCTTGTTACTTCTTCTCCACAATCATGCACTTGATCTCTTTCTAATCTAGAAAGGGCACATGGGAAACAGACTCTTTACCTCTCTATTGTTGGTTTCCCTTGTCCTTTTCTCCCATTTCTTCTGTCACATATTCCTCTTCCTCGAACAGGACCATATTAATGAAAATGACCTATCCACTCTTAATCATCAACTTGTCCCCCCTCTTGATAGACTTGAACCTATGCCACTCCCTCATCACTATGTCCCACATCTCCTTCTTTGTGGGCCGCTCGACTTTCTTCAAGATATTGTTCTTGTATTCCTTATAGCCATAATAATTGGCATCAATTCACTTGTAAATAGCATACCTATGTGCCTCCTCTTATTCACCTCGGGGGGCTTATCAAATATCTCTTTGAATTTGGGGAGGAATTTCCTAGCCCCACTTGTACAATTGGTTTTTGGAAGATGGCATGTTACAATATTCCAACAACCAATTGTACAAGTAGGGCTGTGAAATTCCTCCCCAACATCAAAGAGTTATTCGATAAGCCCCCCAAGGAAAACAAGAGGAGGTATAGGTATGATATTAATAAGTGAATCGATGCCAGTTATTATGGCTATAGGTATGCCAAGGAAAATGTCTTGAAGAAATTAGAGTAGCCCATGAAGAAGAGATATGAAGCAGAATGTTGAGGGAGTGGTAGAGGATCGATTCTATCAAGATGGATGCCATGTTGACGGTTAAGAGGGGAGAGGTTGTTGTCGTTAATCTGGTCATGTTTGAGGAAGATTAATATGTGGTAGAAGAAATGGTATACCATGACAAGGGAAACCAACAACAGAGAGAGTGAGAGTTTATTTCCCATGTGCCCCTTCCAGATGAGAAAGAGATCAAGTGCATGGTTGTGAAGAATAGGAAATATGAGCTTCTTAGTAAATACACGAGTGGGTATATCATGGAGGAACAGACTGAGGCCAAGGAAATGTTTAATATTTAACGATAAGGCATGCTAGTGAAGCTTACAGATCATCTGTTTTTTTTTCAAATGTGCTTCGTAAATTTTATTAAATAAAAAATATCGATCTTAGCTCATTCTTGAGGTTGACATAGTATTATAATTAAGACATCCAATAGGGTTCATTTCTTGTCGATCAGTTCAAATGGGCACTGGGTGTTAAATTTGGCAGCATCGACATTCATTCTCCAATGAGAGGCCATATGGGCCACCCTGAGGCTAGCCAGGGAGATTTGGAGAATCAACCAGTCTTGTGAGGTATTGACAAAAGCCAGGGGGAACGAACAACCTTTGTGAGTTAAACCAAAAGTCAAGATGAACAAGATGCTATGTGAGTATAATGCAAAAGTCAGGGGGAACGTACAACCTCTGTGAGCATAGACAGTCTAGTGCAAAAGTCAGGGGGAATGTACAACCTCTGTGAGCATAGACAGACTAGTGCAAAAGTCAGGGGGGACATACAACCTCTGTGAGCCTAGTCAAACCTTGTGAGCCATGAGAAAAATTCAAGGTATCTAGCAAAAGTTAGGTTGAATGTAAAATTCCTATGAGCTAGAAACAAACGATTTTCCTAATATTGCAAATGATGTAATTGTATTGATCTAGTGCATTGGCACGTGTAAACATTATCCACCATGAAGAGAATTTTGAATTGCCCTGTCAAGAGTTTTGACTAAAGTCTTGAGTCTAGTTCTATGTTAGAACTAAAGTGTAATGTTGAGTTGCAACTAAAGTCTTGAGTCTAGTTCTATTTTTAGTAATGTTGAGTTGCAACTAAAGTCTTGAGTTTAGAACTAAAGTGTAATGTTGAGTTGCAACTAAAGTCTTGAGTCTAGTTCTATCTTAGAACTAAAGTGTAATGTTGAGTTGCAACTAAAGTCTTAAGTCTAGTTCTAAGTTCGAACTAAAGCATGTTAGTCTCAAGTCTAGTTCTAAGTTTGAACTAAAGTATAATGCTGAGTTGTAACCAATCTCAAGTCTAGTTCTAAAGTTCGAACTAAAGTGTAATGCTAAGTTGTAACCAATCTCAGGTCTAGTTCTAAGTTCGAACTAAAGTATGAAGCTGAGTTATGACTAATGAATGCAATTAGGTCACTATTTCGAGCTTCTCCTCTTCCCCTCTTCATCTTATATAAGAAGAGGTCGAACCCTCTCCTCAACACAGTTCTGCAACACAGTTTTGCAATACAGTTTTGCAACACAATTTTGAAACAGAGTTTTCATATGCAGGTTGAGGGTGAAGTAATAAAGGAGCACATCAGTGATAAAGAGGCAGCATATCAAATGTGTATTTCAGCAAGGTCTTGTAATTCTTTATCAGGTCAGAGTCATCTTGGAAAGCTCTTTGAGAGAAGTACATTCAGGGTGGATATTTGTAAGAGTTCTTACATTATTAATGCAATAAAGGAATATTGTTTGCTGGGGGTTTCTCCCTGTATAGGGTTTCCCCAGGGTATATGTGTTGTGATATGCATGTTTACTTATCTACATAATTATTTCTATTCGATTATGATTTGAAATTGTTGAAGTGTATTAAGCTGGAATCAAAGTATTGAAGAAAATAAAAGAATTAATATGCATACGAAATCAAGCTCATAATCTAACATGGTATCAGAGCTTAGGGTGTGTTAAACATGTTGAAGTGCAGCAGCAGGTACACACAGATCCAAGCAAGCTTGATTAAGTTTTTAGTGTGAGGACCATGGCATCCTCCATTTCAGTCAGGTTTGAAGATAGGCTCAAAGCAGCTACCAACTTTAATGTGTGGAATCTTTGTATAACAAATATCTTGCAAGAGCATGATCTTGAGTAGTATGTGACCATAGTGGTGGAGGAACCAATGAATAATGTAGGAAGAAAGACTTTCAGGAAGAGTCAATCAAAGGCCAAGAGAATCATCTTTGACTCAGTCAAAGATAGTATAATGCCTGCAATGACCTCATTGATGACTGCCAAGGACTATATGGATAGCTTGGTGAAGCTATATGAGAAACAGGCTCCAAGTCAGAAGAGGACACTTAAGCATAAGCTTAAGGATTTGAAGATGGATAAAGGTGAATCAGTGGCATGTTTTTGTTCCAGGATAGCTCAGATTAGATATCATCTTTTGGTCATAGGGGTGACAGTGAACGATGATGATTTAGTGAAAGCCTTTTTTTATGGTCTTCCTTCTTCATGGGAAAACTTCTTATCCAGTGTAAGTGGGAGAGAGATTCAGCCCACATTTGAGAGGTTATGGCATGATTACCTCCAGGAGGAGAGTCGCATAGCTACCAGGAGCGAGCCAATGAAAGAAGAGCACTCAGCTTTAGCATCAAGATTCAATGGAAAGAAGAAAGGCACTTTCCAGAAAGGCTCTCAATGGAAGCCAAACATCAAAGGTACATTCAAAGGCAAGAATATTGATACATTTAAGATTAAATGCTTTAGTTGTAATAAGTTGGCTCATTTTTCTAAATATTGTTGGTTTAGAAATAAATATCCTAGGAAAGGGAAACATCATGCCTCAACTGCTGAGGATGATGAATCCAAAAGAAATCAGAAAATTCCTTCTAATGAGAAAGAAAATAGGAAAGAATATTATTTGGTTTCTGCTTTATCTAGTTCAGTTTCCACAGGGCTGAAAACTTGGTTAGTAGATAGTGGTGCATCAAAGCACATGATAGGGTACAAGGAGATCCTTTCAGATTTTGAGACAAAATCTTTTGCAGAGCAGGTCGAGAGGATGAAAATGTTACAAGATAGAGGGAGTAGACTCTATCTCCTTCAGATTGGAATCTGGGGCTAGAATTCATGTTGATGAAGTATTATATGTTCCAGGGCTCAAGAAGAATCTACTATCAGTTGCAACCCTTGAGGACAAGGGATATTGGGTGATCTTCAAGGATAGGAAAACACTACTATGGGCTAAAGGTAGCCACTTAAGTACAGCAGAACCCATTGGAACTCGCAGTGGAGGACTGTACGTTGTGTCAGGACAATCAGTTCAGGAATTGGCTTATGATGCAACTAGCTCTAGAGAGTTGTGGCATAGAAGACTTGGACATATTCATTGCAAAGCTCTTCCAGATCTACATAACATGGTATGTGGCATGCCCTCTATTTCTCTTAGTAAAAATGAAATTTGTAAGGGATGCATGCTAGGTAAAAATATAAAGAAATCATTTCCTAGTAGTGACAACAGAGCTCAGGGCATCTTAGATCTGGTTCATTCTGATGTATGTGGTCTCATGTCATCTCCCTCACTCAGTGGTTGTTTGTATTATGTCATTTTAATTGATGATTACTCAAGAAAATGTTGGATATATTTTCTTAAAGCTAAAAGTGACACATTTGATAAATTCAAAGAGTATAAAGCCTTTATTGAAAAGCAGACAGGGAAACACATCAGAATCCTTAGAACAGACAATGGAGGAGAGTTTGAATCTCTTCAGTTTGAGTATTTTTGCAAGTTAGCAGCAATCAAGAGACAATTGACTGTGCCATATAACCCTCAGCAAAATGGTGTTGTTGAGAGGAAAAACAAGACTATTTGTGAGGTAGCAAAAGAAATGATGTTTGACCAAGATCTTCCAAATTATTTTTGGGCAAAAGCTACCTCCACTATCGTGTATATTTAGAATAGGTGTCCACGTGCTATTTTGAAGGAAAAGACTCCTGCAAAAGTCTTCTCAGAGATCAAACCTGAAGTAGGGCATCTAAGGATATTTGGATGTCATGTGTATATTCATGTCCTTAAGGAAAAGAGGACAAAGATGGAACCCTCAGGCAAGAAAGGGTTTTTTTTGGGGTACAGTGAGAACTCCAAAGATTACAGGATTTATGTACTAGGTTAGAGGCAAATAGAGGTAAGAAGAGATGTGACTTTCCATGATGAAGCCGCATTTAAGAAATCCAGAGAGCTTCAACAGGATTCAGAAGCAGTTCATCCAACTTCACCCTCTTCTGAAAATGAAGAGTCAGATGATCAGAGGGAGGAACCTTGTGAAGGGCCAAGTAATGAGCCCCTGGAACCCACTGAAGTGTTAGAAACAACTCTTGAAGAACCGCCATCCAAAAGGAAGCTAGGGTGGCTTAAAGAAATAGTGCAGGAAGCAGAAAGGATAGCTGCTCCCAAAGGAACTTTTAGGGAAAGGAAGAGGCCTCATAGGTTTGGAGGCTATGTTGCACTGATGAGCAGCATTAGTGATGTTGAAACTTCTTCATTTGAAGAAGAAGATAAATTACAAGTATGGAACGATGTCATGCTTGAGGAATATAGGTCTATTATAAAGAACAATGTTTAGGACATTATGCCAAGGCCAAAGGAAAAATCAGTGGTTTCTTCCAAATGGATCTATAATATCAAATATGTAGCTGATGGAAGTGTGGAAAAGTTCAAAGCAAGATTTGTAGCCAGAGGCTTCACTCAGAAAGAAGGAATCGACTACGAAGAGACTTTTTCTCCTGTAGCCAGATATACCTCCATTTGAGCTATTATTTCTTTAGCTTCCATACTTGGTTGGAAACTACATCAGATGGATGTAAAAACACCATTCTTGAATGGAAAGATTGAACATGAGGTCTTTTTGGAACAACCAGATGGTTTTATACTGCATAACAAAGGCACTAATGTATGCAAGCTAAGGAAGGCCTTATATGGTCTTAAGAAGGCTCCCGGAGTTTGGTATGACAGGATTGATGGCTTTCTTAAAAGCCTAGGCTTTCAGAAAAGTGATGTTGATGCAAATATATACTTCAAGGTAAGAGGTAACCAACCTGTTATACTAATCCGGTATGTTGATGATCTATTTCTAACGAAATGAAGGGCTAATAGCATGTTGTAAGAGGGATCTAACCTCAGAATTCGAGATGAAAGACTTAATATTGATGCATTACTTCCTAGGATTGGAAGTGTGGCAAAGACAGGGCGAGATATTTCTGGCACAAGGAAAATACACAGTGGATGTACTAAAGAGGTTTGGTATGATGGATTGCAAATCCATGTCTACTTCGATGGTTACCAACCTAAAGAAGCTGCATGATTCTAATACAGGTTCAGATTTGGTGGATCCCACCATGTATAGGCAGCTGATTGGATCATTGATGTACATGATCCACACTAGGCCAGATATATGTTATGCAGTGATTGCAATGAGTCAGTTCATGACTGAACCGAGACAGAGACACTGGGTGCCATCAAAGCACATCTTGAGATATCTCAAAGGTACCATTACTTATGGTCTAAGATATACATCCAATGGTGGTTTATTTTTGCATGGGTATGCATATGTTGACTGGACAAGAATCCCAGTGGATCGGAAGAGTACTTCCGGATACTACTTCAATTTAGGATTCGCTATGATCTCTTGGTCAAGTCGAAATTAGGGATCCATTGCACAGAGTATAGCATAGCTTGAGTACATTGCAGCAAGTGATGATAGCAAGGAAGCAATATGGCTCAGAAAATTGGTTCCTGGGTTGTTTGGTGACAAGCTCGAGATGATGGTGGTTCACTGTGATAATCAAAGTTGCATAAAATTGACAGAGAACCTAGTATTTCACAACAGGTAAAAACATATTGACATGAGGTACCACTACATTTGAGACTTGGTCCAAAGAAAAACTGTAAATTTATAGTACATAGCCACAAGCAAGTAGGTAGCTGATATCTTGACCAAGCCTCTGACCTCAAGACAGTTTGTGTAGCTGAGAGGAAAGCTTGGTGTGGCTAAGAATGACTCCCTCGCTGAGAGGGAGTGTTAAATTTGGCAGCATCGACAGTCATTCTCCAATGAGAGGCCATATGGACCACCCTGAGGCTAGCCAGGGAGATTTGGATAATCAACCAGTCTTGTGAGGTATTGACAAAAGCCAGGGGGAATGGACAACCTCTGTGAGTCAAACCAAAAGTCAGTACAAATGAGATGCTATGTGAGGCTAATGAAAAATTCAGGGGGAATGTACAACCTCTGTGAGAATAGACAGTCTAGTGCAAAAGTCAGGGGGGACGTACAACCTCTGTGAGCATAGACAGACTAGTGCAAAAGTTAGGGGGAACTTACAACCTCTGTGAGCCTATTCAAACCTTGTGAGCCATGAGAAAAAGTCAAGGTATCTAGCAAAAGTTAGGTTGAATGTAAAATTCCTATGAGCTAGAAACAAACAATATTCCTAATATTGCAAATGATGTAATTCTATTGATCTAGTGCGTTGGCACATGTAAACATTATCCACCATGAAGAGAATTTCGAATTTCCTTGTCAAGAGTTGTAACTAAAGTCTTGATTCTAGTTCTATGTTAGAACTAAAGTGTAATTTTGAGTTGCAACTAAAGTCTTGAGTCTAGTTCTATTTTTAGTAATGTTGAGTTGCAACTAAAGTCTTGAGTCTAGAACTAAAGTGTAATGTTGAGTTGCAACTAAAGTCTTGAGTCTAGTTCTATCTTAGAACTAAAGTGTAATGTTGAGTTGCAACTAAAGTCTTAAGTCTAGTTCTAAGTTCGAACTAAAGCATGCGAGTCTCAAGTCTAGTTCCAAGTTCGAACTAAAGTGTAATGTTGAGTTGTAACCAATCTCAAGTCTAGTTCTAAAGTTAAAACTAAAGTGTAATGTTGAGTTGTAACCAATCTCAAGTCTAGTTCTAAGTTTGAACTAAAGTATGAAGCTGAGTTATGACTAATTCATGCAATCCGTTCACTATTTCGAGCTTCTCCTCTTCCCCTCTTCATCCTATATAAGAAGAGGTCGAACCCTCTCCTCAACATAGTTCTACAACACAGTTTTGCAATACAGTTTTGCAACACAAATGTGAAACAGATTTTTCATATGCAGGTTGAGGGTGAAGTAATAGAGGAGCACATCAATGATAAAGAGGAAGCATATCAAAGGTGTATTTTAGCAAGGTCTTGTAAGTATTTGTCAGTTCAGAGTCATCTTGGCAATCTCTTTGAGAGAAGTACATTCATGGTGGATATTTGTAAGAGATCTTACATTATTAATGCAATAAAGGAATATTGTTTGTTGGGTTTTTTCTCCTTGTACAGGGTTTCCCCAGGGTATATGTGTTGTTGATATGCATGTTTACTTATCTACATAATTATTTCTATTCGATTATGATTTGAAATTGTTGAAGTGTATTAAGCTGGAATCAAAGTATTGAGAAAAATAAAAGAATTAATTTGCATAAGAAATCAAGATCATAATTTAACACTGGGAAGCTTTGATCATAGATCTTGGTAGATCTAATTATGCCAAATTAGGAGCCAAAATGATGGACTTGGAAGGGAACGAAGTTGACGTGCCCAATGCCCCCATCCTGAGCCCTAGTTACAGATACTTCAGGGCTACAAAATCCCTCTGCAACCTAAAAGATCTTTTTGATAAGCCCCCTCGAGGTGAAGAATGGGAGGTGTAGGTATGAAATTTATAATGGAATTGAATTTCGTTCATGTTATGACTATAGAAATGACAAGGATGATATCTTGGAGAAATTTGAATGGCCCATGGAGGAGGAGATGAAAGCAAGAGAATTGAGGGAGTGGCATAGGATCGAGTCAGTGCATTAAATTATGAGAGGCACTGAAGAGTGACCTCTGTTTTTTCCTCCGCAAAGAAAAACCTCCATAAAATTTAATTGTGGAGGTTTGCATACATAGTTTGTGAATTAAATTGTTTTTCCTCTGGCTGTTGCTACTACTACTCTTATTATTTTCGTCGGCATCATCTTTGATTCACATAAAATTCTTATTAGGAAAATATATATAGATAAAAAAAAAACGAAATTATAAAACAAACACACATATATAATTAATTTATATTTTATCAAAAACTCAAATTAATTTTATGTTTGTAAAAAAATATGGAAAAGTAATTGGTGTTACTACAATAGTTAATATGCATTGTGAATGGTGTGCTATATCATAAAATAAGCACCGCTAAGCGGTGTGTTAAGTCTAGTGCACTCGTGTTTCATTGTTAGTCAAGCACCATTATATACATAGTGGTCCATTTTATTCTCGAATGCACTGGGGACAGGGCGTCCAACAAGATGCCCCACTATGCCATTTCACAATTGTTATGTGAAACGCAATGCGGTTTGTTCTATGGAACACACCACTTTGTTAAAAAAAATGTTGATAAACTAGGTGGTGTGATTTGTTATATGAAAATCATCGGTACTCTAAGTTCCTTGGAGCATCGATGGCGTTTTAGTGGTGCGTTGTCTTTTATGATGCACCGATAATGAGGCATTTTAAAAAATGCACCACTATGATAAATTTTTKAATGTTTCCTAGTGCCACTCTATTAACAACGTCGGTGTGTTTTGTTAAAATGAACGCATCGGAGTTCCATTTTTTCTCATTTTGTGTGCATTTTTATAGGGGTGTTTGTCTTAGAACACACCAGTAATGGGGCATCCCATAAGATGAACTAGTATGGTAAATTATTATATATTTTTTCTAGTGCCTTGCAATGCACAACACCGGTGCATTATCGTGAATTTGATGCACCATCAGGACAAAAATTTGTTATGGAAAAATAGGTGGTGCAATCAGTTAATAAAACACATTGGTGCTCCATTTGTTTTAGAGCATGATCATTTTGTTAACCAATGTGTTGTTATTTTATAATGCACCATTTATGAGTTGTTCCAGAAAATGCACCGCTATGTTAACTTTTTGAAATTTTAACGGTGTCATTCTGTGAATGGCACTATTGCATTTATTTATCCTATATGCACTAGGATTGGGGATTCTTGTAAATTAATAGGATGCACTAGGAGCAAGGAATCCTATAAATTCGCAGGACGCACCCACGTCTGGGGAAAGATGAATCATTAAAATGAACTGCATGGAAAAAAATATCAAAAAGACTAACTTTCATGCCACTTTCAAATTTTACTGCAATGAAAATGAAAATAACAAGGTAATAAACAATTTACCTAGTGTCTTCTCCCCCAACGATTCATGGTTGCACTATAGAGAAGAAATGAAAAATTGTAGTATTTTTCCAAAATTTGGAAATGTGTGGAATTTACTAGTGGAGCTATCAAACTAACTGTATAGCATTGCAAATGGGGCGATCATGGAAGGAGAGTGAGAACCAATTCTTGTTGGAGAGATTGGAAGCACAGAATGAGGTGTAACAATGAAAATTGGTATGGTAATTTTTTTTTGTTTGACCATTCTTCAGTGCGCCCAACAATTGTATGCACTAGGGCATTATATTTATGTGAGCACCAATGTGCCATAATACAACAAAAGCACCAGAGAAAAAAACTTTTTCTAAAACCGTGGGATGCCCGCCTCTATTACATACTTTTTTTTTAGCAGATAATGGTGCACCTAAATATTGAAGCATAGGGGTGTTTGGATTGTGTGTGAACCGATGTATTTGTACCTTACAGACGCATCGCTAAAAAAACCTTTGGCCGCCCACCTATTCTATAAAGAGAGAAGGGATAAGTTTTATTAGGGAGGTTCCGTAAAAACCTCTACTACAAGGTGTTCTCCTTGTAGTGTAGTGAACAAATCAATAGTCCAAATTCAATAACCATGAGATACGACTCACCAACATTTTTGGACAACAAGCAAGGTAAAAAATAGTCACTTTGATACCATGTTGGGATTGGAGGTAACCTTGAGAAGAACAAAACAGAATCTATAGAAACGAAAAGAATGAATAATACTCCAAAAAGATCGATGGTGTCTAAAGACACCATTTCAATACTTAATCACAATGCAATGTGATAATAACATCACAATGCATCATTGAATACAATCATTGATTACTCACCGTGTTATTGGAATTGACCCATATGGTCCTTTATTTATAGTCTCAAGATCTAACCAATTTCCTTGAAAATGGAAAGATATTGTCCACAAATAATCGTTGGTGGTTGGAATTTCCAACAAACCCGTGTTGTTGTGTTATCTAGTCGACCTAACCATTCAGTCACCCAACATGTAGTTGATTGTTTAGTTGGTCAATCCATCGACTGACTGTCTCTAATTGTTAGTCGACTGTCTAGTCGACCACTCAACTGAATGTCTCCAACTAAAAGTTGATTGACTATCTAATTGTCTCCAATATAGGTGTGATGAACCATTAGAACCTAAGGTTCCATCATAAACAACTAAATTTAATTTTCATTTAGTTCTTAAATATGTGCACAAATTGATTGGAAGCTAAATAGAATGATACTACGATGAGGTAAATATGGATCTTGTAATAGCTCAAATTATCATAAATCTAAATGTATACATAAACATAGAAATTTAGAACCATTAATTGAAAAAGAAAATAAAGATACATTAATCCTTCTTACATAATTTGCTAGGAGTCAGTGGTGAGAAAATTACCTAAGAATTGAACAAATCAACTTACTTACATCACTATGGATGTTGAACCATTGTGCTCTAAACTTTGATCCAGCATGCCAAAACATAATGTGGGGGATGACTCTCCTCACAACCAACCCCCCAATCACAGTAATTGAGAGCCCTCGAGCCCTCAATCAAATATCTATGTCATCTTCCAAGCCTTTTCCTCAAATTGCACCAGCCCAAAAAGATGTCACACTTCATTCTCCACCTTCATTACATAGAATTATTCTTACCCATCCATGCAAGAAGTTCCATTCATAAATTACACTTGTCATTAAGTAATTAATGATGCAGTTTTTTAATCTTTTCTCAATTTATCTTTTCTTTGTTCCTTTTTTAGTAATTTATCTTCTTTTCTTTTTTTTTAACTTTTTCTTTTATTATAATCTCTTATTTATTTATTTAATTATTTATTATTATTGTTCTGTTTACTTTAGTTTATTATTATCTATTTTTTTTATTTTAAGACTATCTATTTATAATTTATTGTTTATTATTTTAATTGAAAGTATACGGAATTACAGATCTAGTATGAACCACTATGAGGAAACCCTAGAATTTTCTAAAGATTAGCTGGAGGAATGGGGCATCTTTATTAGTTTATTCCTTCAAAGGGCTTCATCAAAGGAAGTGGACTTCATTCCATTGCTAGGTTCTATATTTTTTGGTCTATTGGGATCCAAAACTTCATTGGAGGGAGACTTAGGGGAATTGGATCATAGGGTTGTCCAGACTTTGCGGGAAGATCTTGTTTGAATTTTATACATCATGTCAAGCTCAATTTGAGGTGGAATTTTTCATGGTATCCCAAGTACAACAATCATATCTAGGTGTTAAAGGACTTTAGAGTAAGGATACTTTTGCATAGAGTGATATTACTAACTTCCAATATGGCATTGAAGAATCCTTACCATTATCTTGAAGCATTTATTAGTCAAAGCATCATGTATCAAGGAAAAATACCCTTGCTCCAGAGGGAAATAGGGTGCTTGATCAACCTTCTTAAGGGAGGATTTTCATCAAAAATATTGGGCCTAGAGGAAATCTTTGCAATAATCGAGAAGTAACAACCTAAGCATCGAATTTCTTGTTTGGGAACTTTGTGTTTGGTAATTTTATTGGGACCATTTTTATTTCTTTAGTTGATTGTGAAAATTCAAATGACATTCCAATAAAATCTCTTTGATCTAAGCCCTGTAATATTTCTTTTGATAGTGGCGGTGGAAAGTTGTTGAAGGATGGGTCCTTGGGTTTCACTAATCTAGCTCCTATGATTGTGAATAATCCTAGGGTTAGTTCTAGTGGGGGTATTGAAAAGGGGTCTTTGGAGAAGGTTGATCAAAATTATTGTGAATAATATTGTGAGAAGTTTCCATCAAATTCTAGTGGAAGTGACGGATAGGGTTTTATCGATGAATAATTAAGAGGAAAGAAGAGAAAAAAATGCATAAAAGGAGAAAAAATCTAGTTAAGTTAGTTTTATGTGAATACATCTAGATGCAAGAAGTGGTTAGTATGGAGACTCATACTTTATTCAAACTGGTCTTTGGTAGGAGGTTCTATGAGAAAATTATTACTGAGTGGATTAATAAGACAATGGGGTAGCTTGTTAGGGTATGAACTAAGCCATTTTTCCCTTCTGAGAGGCCAATTGGCATTCTCATTTCAATAGAAAAAAGACACAAAACAGATTTTTTCTATGTAGTGGAACTAGAATAATACACCCCTAACATTGAATAAATGGTCACCTTTGTTCAACTCACAAACTAAAATACTTGAGTCTACTCCCATATAGATTAAATTGCTAAGTTTTCCCCTTGATTTTTGGTTTGAGGAGGCCTTTAAGGAAATAAGAATTATTCAGGGAGATATATTGAGTCATATATGAGCTTTAAAGCCAAAACGAATTTATCTATTTATTTTATTCTTGTTGATTCAGATCTCAAAGATGGTTTAGCTAAGGAAATCACTATTAAAAAGGGTTCCAAGTCCATAATACAACCATTGGATTATTGTGGACTACCCCTTTGGTGCATAAGGTGTCACATATATGGTCACTTGGTAGAAAAATGTGACTTGTTGTTTGAAAGAAATAGTGGATTAGGAAGGATTGTAATCCCAGGGAGTCCCAAAAATTTATTCAAAGAAGTCCTAAATCAAAGTGTGGAGGGGAAAATAAAGTAGAAGGGGTGAAGCCAGTGAGGGTATTTAATCTAGATATGCTCGAGGAAGGCCAAGAGGATTTATTATTCCAGATCTTCAAAATCCAGCTCAGGATAGTTTCAAGGACTCTAGTCATTTATCATAGAAGCTTTGAGATCTTTGAGATACTGTTGGAGATATGGCTATAGCAGAGATGACGCAGATGGTCAAGGTTGTCATTGAGGGGGAGATTGTTGGATATATGGCTATAGCAGAGATGACGCAGATGGTCAAGGTTGTCATTGATGGCAATCGATTGTTTATGGAGCACGCACAAGTGATGGAACACAAGAAGACTAACACGCACAAGAAATGCTGGAACACGACTGCTGGAACACGACTGCTGGAACACGACTGCTGGAACACGAATGTTGGAACAC
>JASDQU011025250.1:13422-31733 GCA_032191745.1 Picea mariana | reverse complement strand
TTTTCCTACAACACCATGAAATCTGAGTCAAAGCTTCATATATTAATTCAAGCTCCTGTACAAGGGTTCTTCTCTACAAATCTTTGCTACAGCTCAATAGCTTGTGAAATCTCTCTTCTTTTGTTTTAATGATACAACAACAAATTACCATGATACAAAGGCAAGGGTGTCTATATCCATTCTCCCTCCTATGCTCTAACTGTCTAATCTATGAATTAAAATCTACCTACTTTCATTAACTGGGCTTAAATTCCTTTTACATTGACAGATGAGAGAAAATTGCTCAAGATCTGTTTACAACATGCAAGTACATTTCCCTTAACTACTACATTAACATCTGTTCAATAATTTTTTCAAAAACATTTCAAAATGTGCAAAATGTGTGCTGCGCTCCTCCAGTTGTCTTCTGCCTTCATTGTCGCTTGGCTGGATGCTTACGATGCTCCTGCATCATTCTGTGTTGATTTTAGTAACTTAAATCAATCTTTTCTCAAGGACAATTACCCTTTGTCGAACATGGATCACTTACTACAAAGAGAAAAAATCATGTCCATGATTGATGACTTTTTAGTATATAACCAAGTATTGGTAAGAGAAGATGATCAACATAAGACTTCTTTCAGTACCCCTTGGGGGACCTATAAGTATTTACGGATGCCTTTTGGGTTGACCAATGTTGGATCTACCTTTCAATGTGCCATGGATTATGCTTTCAGGGATCTGGTTGGAAAAATCATAGATATTTACCAAGACGATTTGACGACCATTTCCAAGAGGAGAACTCAACACATTCAACACCTACGAGTGATATTTGAGAGATTTAGAGAGTATAGTATCTCTCTTAACCCCAAGAAATCGATTTTTGGGGTAGATAAAGAAAATTTATTGGGACATATCATCTACAAGGATGGAATTTTAGTATATCCTTCTAGAATCGAAGTAATCGAGAATATTCCCTAAGGATAGGAATTCTTTACAATATTTTTTTGGTAAAATTAATTTCATTAGAAGATTCATCCCAAATTTTTTTGAAATTGTCAAACCATTGAATCATTTGTTGAAAAGGGATGCATGTTTCGAGTGGGATGATGGTAGTAAAAGGGATTTTCGGCATATTAAAGAGGATATAATTATTGCAACAGTCTTGGTAAGCCCAGATTTTACTAAATAATTCATAATCTTCTCATTTTCCTCAAATGACACCATTGCAAGAGTTCTTTTGTAGAAAAACGATGAAGGAGACAAGAAACCGGTTGCTTTAATTAGAAAGGTGCTCAGGGAGTCAAAAATGAATTATACAATCACTCAGAAGTAAGCATATTCCCTTGTTAAGTCTCTTAAGCATTTTAGAATGTATGTGGGGTATAACAATATTAAATATTGTGTCCCTTATCCAGTGGTGAAGGACGTTTTATCATGACATGATTGTCTTGGTTCAAGAGGAAAATAAGTGTCACAAATACAAGAGTATGACCTAGAAAAAAATCGATCCAAGATAATAAAATGGAAAGGATTAGCCAAAATGTTGACTAAAGGAAATCAAGAAGATATCGAGATAGGGGAAAGGAATATTTCAATGTTGTCATAAGTGAAATTAAGAATGACGAATGGTATTCAGACATCATATATTATTTGAAGAATATTGCATGTCTGGATCACATAGTGGATCACAAAATAAGGGATTTAAGACTCAAATCCATGAAGTATTTTATAACACAATAAGGTATTGGATGGAGGAATATCAATGGAGAAATTCTCATATGTGTAAATAAAGAAGATACGAATAAGTTAATTTCAGAACTTCATTCATGGTACTGTGGAGGAAATTTTTCTGCTCACAATACCACTCATAAGATTTTGAGGGTATGGTATTATTGGCCTACTACCTTCTCTAACACACATCGATATGTTTGATCTTGTCAACCTTGTTAATACTTTTCAGGAAAACAATGATTTCCTACCCTTCCTCTAAAGTCTGTGGTGGTTGAAGCACCTTTTCAACAATGGGGATTGGACTTTATTGGTGAATTTAAGGATAACTCCAGTAGCGGTTATCAATGGGTCCTGACTGCTACATATTAATTCACTCGATGGGTGGATGTTGTCCCAACAAAAAAGGAAAAAAAGAGGTGGTGATGAATTTCCTTGAAGACAGGATAATCAATAGGTTTGGTGTTCCTTCTAAGATTACCACCAATAATTCCAATGCTTTCATCTCAGTAGCCCTGAATGAATTTTATTTCAAGTATGGGATTGCTCTATCACACTCTTCAAAATACTACCCTCAAGGGAATGGTTTGAAAGAGTCCAACAATAATAACATCATGAATATTATGAAGAAATTTGTTGGAGAAAACAAGAAGAGTTGGGATGGAAAAATCAAGTATTATCTTTAGTAAGATCACACAACAGTTAAAACCTCCACTAGAAAAACCTCCTTCGAATTAGTTTATGGAATGGAAGCACAGTTGTCCATAAATCTTTAGATTTTGTCCTTTCATATATCCCAACATTTCTCCATTGATAAAAAATCATTGCAAGGAATAATTGATCAGCTCATAGAACTGGATGAGACCAAAAGAATGGATTTCGATCAAATGAAAAAGAATTAGAACAAAATCAAAGGAACGTTCAACCACAAGGAAAGACAAATGGATTTCAAGGAAGGAGATTTTTTTTTAATGTGGGACAAAAGAAGGGACAAACCCGGGATGCATCAGAAGTTTTACAGTTTATGGATGGGACCATATAAGATTGATGAAAAGTATGGGTTTCATTCTTTCTATTTTTCTACCGGCAAGGGGAGGAAGATGCCATTGCCAGTAAATGGATCTCTCCTCAAGCTTTATTTTCTAGATGAACTTGACTTTTTCATGGGCCATGGGCCCCAAGTAAGTAGGCAGGTCATTTGTTTTTCCTTGCACTTGCATTTGTATGCTCATGAAAGCTTAGTTACATGTCATATCTCACTTTTCATTTTTATCTACTTGCGTTATTACATACTTGTTATGGTCATTTTCTTTAATCATATTACATATTAGTGTATACATTTTTGAAAAAATGAAATTTTTTTCTTTTAAGATTAGTTGAAATTTTTCATTATATGAAAAAAGGGTGAGTGCGACATCCTTGATATCCAACTTTTTGTTTGTTTCAGTGTGTGTATGCACATGACTTATCAAGATATGTTGAGGTTCTCATGCACTCTACGATGAGCACATGTCAGCCAGTAGGAGCCAGATGTTACACCCCCCCCATGCTAGGGATAACTAAGGAGATGATGCCTTGAGGACCTAATGTTGCAGACATGGAGTACCGAGAGGAAAATGCATAGGAAGAGGGCCCTATATTACCACATGTCACCATTCGATCGATGGCAACAATGTCCACCAGAACAGCTTGGATCACAGAGAAAAACAGGTCTTGCTCCATGAGGTGACAAGTATGGTGTTGTGGTAAGTGTCATTCAAATAAATGAATCATTTGAACATGTTGCAAAGGGTCCTTTCTTGATTTTGAAAATGTTTTATTGGAAATTATGCCTTTTGCCTCATTTCACCTTGGTCGTTGACATGTTTTCTTAGTAAATGGTCACCCTTAAGAAAATGGTTGCTACTAGGTGGTCTCATTCAAAATTCATCATACCACTCCCCCACATACTTGTTACTTTCCATACTTCTTCCCTTTCGTTTCCTCATGTTTTGGGTTTTCAAGCATATTGACCCAAGAAGGGATTGTACCTCATTTCATTGGAAGAGGGTGCTAAAGTCCCAGAGGTAGATTGCAACTTCTATAAGAGAATAAGAAACTAATGATGAAAAGAAAGTGAACACAACAAATGAGGACCATCAAAAGTCAGTCCATATTGATATATAACTACTCAATGCCTGCCCCGGTCCCAAATTACAAATGATAAACCTTGAAAACCTTATAAACGGGACTATAAAATTACAAATAAATTAAATTAGGGATTGGAAATATGGCTAAAAGGGGTCTGGGAAAAATAGCACCTAAATAGTTGGTAACTCAAGAGAAACTGCATCCTCTATAGAGGCACCCATAAATGAAACATTATTATCTCTTGTATGTCAAGAAACCTCATGCCCATAAGTCACAACCCCCATCCACCTCATACTATTTACATGAATTAGAAAGGGTCCTCTTGGGAAACAATCCTTGACTTGGGGAATGATCTATGCAATAGGTCACCATGAAAACCCTCCCATACTTAAATTTGGTAAGTTGTATAAGGTCTTTGAGCATTTGTTTATTTTGAAAAGGGAGGATTTGATGCACATGTTTGGGTGGTTATTTTGTTAGATATGGATTACTTGGACTGATACTTGTGACTTGTGGACCCTTGGAGGGAGAATTTGTTTTTCTTTGTAGGGCCTTTCCATGTGAAAGTATTTTTGTGGAGGCATACGGTTACTTGGACCTTCATAGGGGCATGAAGCCCATAGGTTGGATGATGTGTCCCCTCTCATTGGACACATGGGAGGATAAAAATTTCCTTTGGAGGCATTTGAATATCATGAGATGATCATATTTGTTGGCATAGGGGCATACCTAGGTTTCAACGCTTCAAAAACGCACCAACAAAACCCTAACTACCAGCCCTTTCGGCAACACCTGCGAAGAAGATGAAGTCTCACTTGAGGTAGAGGCAAGGGTGGTTGCAAGACTCAGGTGTCTGCAACCTTAGCTGAGACACAGATATGTGATTCTTACTCTTAGCAAGCACTTTAGCATAGGTCATTCATCAATATTTAACCCTCATGGCACTCCACAAATGGCACAGAGTACCGCAACATTCACATAGATCTAGGTTAAGTTAGCACTTAGCAACAACAAAATAGGTATAGCACTCTACACTTTCATATATGTCAGATCTACACCCACACATCTAAGAAGCACAAAGAAAAGTGGTTCTATCTAAGCATATCATAACAAATCACATAGCATAATCATATCAAGCACACCACATGGAAAGAGACCAACACATTAGGTCGAAGCACCGAGCACAACACACCGAGTTACTGTGGTTCACCCTCACCCTGAGGCTACGTCCACAAAGTTTTCTTCTTATTTATTAGCTTTGGTCAATCGGGTTACAACACAGAGCTCACACTTGTACTCCGCATAGGACATGAGATCTGCACGCACCTCGCCAGATCCTCCTTCCCCAAGTAGATCTAGCACAGAGCCTTCTTACAATCCATGCACTCAACACTTATAGCACTTGCACTAAGCTTTGCAAGTCGGTCACACAATATACACAAAGCCTTTACTAGCACTTAGCTTATCTTCTCCTCTCTTACATTGCCTAGCTACTTATTTATACTTTACAAAATAGGCCTAAACATGGGTAAACCTATGGGCCGACATCCCATACCCATTACATTATCCCCCAAAACCCAAAAATGACCCAAGAAAGGGGTCTAGCTTCCAAGATATCCACTTTGCGTTGCGCTCCATCTTTGACAAGCTTTTGAAGTCCAAAAATGATCAAATATGACCAAGTGTTCCTCAAAACTTGGTCCAGGGCCAACAATCCCCCAACACTCACCTGTGACTCATCCCACGTCACTTTGGTCTGATCAATTCTACCTCGAATGCCTCGAGCTTGGCTCGAACTACTTCGACCTGCTTCAGTGCAATAACCTCTTGCTCAGTGAACTCCTGGATCGCTGCGTCATTTATTGGCCCTTCCAGGCGTTGTTCTGTGGTGATGACAACCTATTCAAGATCGGTTCCTTGGATTTCAACTTCAGCGAAAAGTTGGCATGCCTTTTCTTGGATTGGTTGAAGTTGTTGGGAGACTTCCATCACTTTACTTTGCAACGTGTGTACCTATTGTTGGGCGGTGTGTTGTTCTACAAACCTCTTCATTCTTTCAACTGGAGTCAAGGCCTTCAGCTGTGCCTGTAGCGTGTTTGTGTGCTGCTTTGCTTCTTTGAGTTGTGCCTCCAATGCCTGCAACTTTAGATTCTTTGTGAGGTTCTTATAAGTTTGGGTGCTTCTAGCGCTCAACTACTTGCATTCCAAGGTAAAGGTTTTTAATCGTCCAACTGCGCTATGGGCAGTTGCCTCTCTTAGATCCCTTATTTCTTGAGGAGTCTCAAGCATGGTATGAAGTTCCAGATCTGTGATGCACTGTTGAAGTTGTTGGATTACTTATTCAAGTTGTGCCACTTGTTGTGGGACATGTTCTTCAATCTTTACTTCTATGACTGTCACAGAGCGAAGTTCTTTGTGAACCCTTTCCTATACTTCAAGTTGCTCTGCTAGCAACTGGTCCTTTCTTTGTTGTAACTGTGTTTTTTCCTCATCCCACTTCACTTGCAAGGAAATCTTTTCTTGTTCTACCTTACTCTGTTGTTCTACAAGTGCACTCTGTACTTGTATCAAAGCCTGGGTGGCTTGTGCTGTGTTTTCTTGATCTCTTCGAAGGAGAGCTTCGACTTTCTGGCGAGCTGGTGTAATTGGGTGGGCTCATCACTTGTTCCTGTTGTTCCAATTGTCAAGGGCGCAATAGAAACTGCTTGACTAGACTGGAGTTCTTGTTGCACTTCTTGAAGTTCCGTCTTTATTCAGATGAATACCTCCTCCTGCTTCACTTCTTACTTTTCTGCGATCTCTAGTGAAGCATCATTCAACACAATGATTAAGAAGTCGAAGTCATCTTATGTGAGGGTAGTCTTAAACGTAGTCTGAGTGGCCTTAGTTTTATTTCAGGATGAGGGCTTGGGTGGGGTAATCTTCCTTTTCTTAGTGGGATCCTCCTCCTCTCTAGGTGGAGTAACCTTGCCTTTGTTTTTCTCAACCTTTGTGCCACCTAGATCTTCACCATCACCTCCCTGCGTAGGTGAGATCGAAGTAGTCTTTGTGGATGTGCTATGGATATCTTGAAATTCATCATCCTTCTTAGTCTTTCTTGGTCCAAGTGTATCCAGCATAGCTTCAAGGCTTTTCACATCGGACATTTCTGCGGGGTCCACTGCAACAAGGAGGTACGCTGACCATTCCTTGGTAATCTGCTCCAAGTATTCTTCTGTCAACTTGTAGTACGACTGGAGCTGTTGTTTGTGCTCATCAGTGCATGCTGTGATATAGGTGAAGTGGCGGTTCACGCTGAATTTTATCAAAGGCCTAAACCTATGAAGTGTGTTTGGGGTGAGGCGTGGTTTAGACTGGATTGCATTCTTCAATTGGTTGTAATAAGCGTGGAAGACAACATTGGACTGCCACTACTTGTTCATGTTGTTGGAGTACCACAATGTACAGAAATTCATGGCCAGTGGTTCAAAGGGTTCGATCTTCGGAAAAGTGGCACCTTCTGGTAGCTCCCAGGTGATGAAAGTGATTAGTATGAGCAACCAACTAAAGTGGAATGCGTACCCTTGGTCTTGTGATTCTCTGCAATCAAGCTCTAGCTAGTTTACAAGGTACTGCACCCAGTTCATCTGTAGTCCCTTGACGCACTTCCCTGCGAGGTCGACTACAAATCCAGTCACTTGTGTTTGTCTATTCTTGCGAACTAGCTTGCCCATGATCAACTGACAGGCAAGGCACACTGCGCCACTCTGGATAGAGGCTACCTTGTATCCTTGCATGCCTTTCTTGACATCGCCATAAGTTTATTTTATCCTCTGCGCTAGTGCTTGGTCTGAGGTCTTTCCAGGGTAAAACTCCTATGGGTCAGGGCCTTTCATACTAAGTCCTGTGATCCAATTGATCAAGGTCGGATCCACAGTGATGCAGTGGTCCAACCATAAGTATCCGCTGTGGTAGCAGGACAACAACAACTTGACTCATGCATTGACTTCCTGGCATCTGCTGAAGTGCGGGATCTTCATTACATTAAGCAATGTGGATTGCGTGAGGTTCTAGGTCCATGACTGCGGGACAATCTTAGAATTCTTGTCTTTGGTCCTAGTTAAGTACTTATGCGGGGATAACATGCTGTAAACCTTACGATCTCCAAGGTTAAAATCACTAAATTTTAGTGTTGCGAGCTTATCTTGGTCAGAACGAACTGCGTGCACCCCTTTCGGAAGGTATGCGGTGATAAAAGTGTACTCAAAGTCGCGAGGTACACTGTCACGGTTGATGGCACCACTTAGAGGTGGTAAGCAAGTAGCTAGAATGCGTGGGATAAGCTTGGCATTTTCAATGTTATCCCTGTGCTTGGTCCGTTTCTCATCGGTCGGTCGGGATTGACCGGTGTGAGTAGTGGAAGGGGAGGCCTGGGGTCCTCTCGTTGACGATGCTTGGACTCCTATGGATAATCCTCACTTTGACATGACTCTCTCAGTCATTAAGTCAATTAAAACTTCTTCAACTACTTTCTCAGCAGCGCTGAGCTCGTCTGTCATACAAGCTTGGGTCAACTAGCTCAGGTGTAAAATGAATTCAAAGACTACAGTGAACGGTATGGGAACAAGGCAATGATCACAAGGTGAAGTAAACTCAAGTTTTGGGCTCAAATTATCGCTTAGAAAAAAGTATTCTTGGTGCATGGCGCGACAGACTAAGTAGGGAAACTTAGAAACGATCTTCTTGCAATGGGTATGAGGCTGCATTAACTTATGTTCTGTCTATTATGGCGCAGTCGAATGATCTAGTGGCGAGCCATAAATGATTTCTGACCCGTTCGGAGTGGCATTCGCATGGTTATATTGGCTTCCAACGACTATATTACTTCGCCTCGACGAAGTGGGATATGTTGTTGTTCTTATATCCCGACGAAGCTCAATTCTTGTGGTTTTTCCTTCTGCGAAGTTTCCTCCGGAACCTTCTGTAACTTTTCGATCTTGGCTCTCTTCTTACTTAGCTTCCTAGCCTTCTTCCCAATGAGCTTCATCTCGGTCATCCTTTTTCCATTCCGAGTATTATCTTCTCTTGACATAGGCACTTCACGCGGCTGAGGTTCTTTCTTCAGTTCCAAGGGTAATACTCCTTCCTCATATGGATTAGGTATTTTGGTCTTCTGTGGTTCCTCTAATTCTCTTATAGCTTTGACATCCAGGTCCCTAGTGTTCAACAACTGAGATCTAGTCTCTTGTTCCTCCATCAAGTAGGCGATCCTTCTAGTCATAAATTCCATGAGTTCTTGCTTCTTCTGTTCTAGAGCTTCCTTTTCTTATTTTCTCCGGATCTAGTCTTTTTCAATCTAGATCTTGCCTAACAAAGCTGGAAATGGGGCACGGTTCTCAATAAATATAATGATTTTGAACTCTTCCTCTGTCGAAGCTCCATGGGTACTCATAGCTATCTGGGTAATTCTGCCACATAGGGTTACCATTTTTCCTTTAAACAACCCTATTCTTCCTAGTGAAGGAACCATAACAGGCCTTCCCAGGGTTTCCCAAGTAATTTCTTTCATAATGTTCATCTGTGTTCCCTCATCTAGAGCACAGTCGATGTCGAAGTCTCCTATTCTTACTTCAATTTTCTCCTTTTCTTTGAAGATATCTGACAAACTGGTATCTTTATGTTCAATTAGGTTTTCTTTCATTTTCAGTAACATAATCTCTGATTCTTGCCCGGGTTCTTCTATAATCTTAGTTTCTTGGTCTCCTTTAGGGTTTGTTTGTTCCATATTCAGATTTTTAAGTCTAGCAATCATTATAGGGAAATCCAGTACTTCATGGTCCATATCCTTACAACAGAGGCAACTAGGTTTTTTCCCAGGGCATTCCTTAGCAAGATGTCCTAGTCTTCTGCAACTGTAACAAAGATTTAATCCTCTCTTTCTCTTCAATGATCCCCAACTCTTCTTGTACTGCGCGCTAGGATCATAATGGATAGCCTGCAAAAATTTCTTTCTAGGATCCTGCATCCATTTGTTAGTCCAAACATTCTTTCTATGCATAGGTATAACATATATATCATTATACTTATCAGATCTATTCATATCAAACTTTCTTTCATCTATTAATGCCCTAGTTTTTAAGCTAGGATAGAATCTATCAAACATACCTAGATCCATGCTCTAGAAACAAAAAAAAATTCACTTTATCTTACTTCTACAGAGCACAAAGCTTCCATATCTAAGAACTTTTGACTATTCTTACCTTTATTAGAGAACAGAGCTTACATAGCTTACCTCTTTTCTTCGGATCTGATCTTCCTTTCTTCAGATCTAACCTTATTCCTGGCACAAAGCTTCATAGGTCGAGTAAAAATTTGTGCACTAGGGTAACAGATCTACGCATAGAGCTTTCTTTTGCACAAATCTTCTTCTTCCTCAGTTCCCAGCAATCACAGTTTCAAGTCCCAACAATGGAACCATTTGTTGGCACAGCGGCAGACCCAGGGTTCAACGCTTCAACAATGCACCAATAAAACCCTAACTATCGGCCCTTTCAGCAACACCTGTGAAGAAGATGAAGTCTCACCCGAGGTAGAGGCAGGGGTGGTTGCAAGAATCAGGTGTCTACAACCTTAGATGGGATATAGATCTATGATTCTTACTCTTAGCAAGCACTTTAGCATAGGTCATTCATCATTATTTAACCCTCATAGCACTTCGAAGATGGCACAGAGCACCGCAACATTCACTTAGATCTAGGTTAAGTTAGCACTTAGCAACAACAAAATAGGTCTAGCACTCTGCACTTTCATATATGTCAATCTACACCCACACATATAAGAAGCACAAAGAAAAGTGGATCTATCTAAGCATATCATAACAAAGCACATAACATAATCATATCAAGCACACCACATGGAAAGAGACCAACACATTAGGTTGAAGCATCGAGCACAACACACCGAGTTACCATGGTTCACCCCCACCCTGGGGCTACGTCCACAAAGCCTTCTTCTTCTTTATTAGCTTTGGTCAACCGGGTTATAGCACATAGCTCACACTTGTACTCCACATAGGACATGATATCTGCGCGCACCCACCAGATCCTCCTTCCTCGAGTAGATCTAGCACAGAGCCTTCTTACAATCCATGCACTCAACACTTACATCACTTGCACTCAACTCTACAAGTCGGTCACACAATAAACACAAAGCCTTTACTAGCACTTAGCTTATCTTCTCCTCTCTTACATTGCATAACTACTTATTTATACTTTACAAAATAGGCCTAAACACGGGTAAACCCATGGGCCGACATCCCATACCCATTACATTATCCCCAAAAACCCAAAAAGGACCCAAGAAAGGGGTCTAGCTACCACGATCTCCGCTTTGTGTTGCACTCCATCTTTGACAAGCTGTCGAAGTCCAAAAATAGTCAAATATGACCAAGTGTTCCTCAAAACTTAGTTAAGGGCCAACAATATTCTATCCCCTTACACCCCAACATTGGTCTTTGGGGGCCTAAGGCATCATCTTCTAGGCCCTAGACGTCACATGGCTTAGGTTTTCTGATGGGGGTTTCATGGTTTGATAGTATTGTGGCTTGGTTTGATGGAGAGAGATGGATTTCTTGTCACTTTAGCACATGGTGAGGTGGCACATGGCCTTGGGAGGCCCAACGATCTTCATACTAAGGAAAAATGTTTCTCTTGGAGGCCTAGAGTAACCCTTTAGAGTATGATGTCACCCTTACTAAGGGTTTTATTTCATGTATTTTTTAAATTTTAAGTTGTAAAAGGAAAAATAGACGAGGTTGGCCTCCCTAATTTGTAATTGAATTTTCAAAAGTGGACAAATTCGTTTAACAAGACCTTGTATAAATAAAGGTCTTGTCATTTCATTTTTATAAAACAACTCACTTGAGGATTACATACTCTTGGCTGAAATTTTCTCCCTACTTGGGAAAATCTCTTTATCTCTCTCTTTTGTTATGTGGATGCTTTACTTTTCTATTGGAGGAAGAAACTAAGGCACTATTTCATGTCGCTTGTCTCTTTTCTATTGTGATGGAATATTCTTTGTAAAGAAGGGTTTATCTTGCTATCTCTTGGAATTGGTAAGAAATTTTCTACATATTGTGTTATTTCTTCTTGTTTCAAGGTTGTTTTGGTATAAACCCTTGGAGGATTATAAGGGAATACACCCTCCACCAATATCTATCATTATTGTCATTGAATAAGCCATTTTGGAAAGGTTGCTACAAGGAGTAAAATGGCTCACACCCTAGTAGATTTACCTTGCTAGGTTTTGTTTACTTTAGGGAGTAAAAGGGCTTACACCCCTAGAGAAGTAACAAACCCTATATCTTACACAAGAGAGTCCATTAAACCAATTTATAAGGCACTAATCTACTTGCATTGAATATATAATATGGTTTCATAATTTTGTATACATGAAATATTGAGATATTACAATTGTCTAAGTTGGATTTGATTCTACATGTTATAATCCCTCTTGTGCCCTAGGGGCGTCTTGATTCACCTTTTATTTCTATTTGTTGTTATAAATTAATGATACATCCATTAAGGTTGCTGCAAAATCATCTTTCTTTTATCTATTGTTCACCATTCTACCACTAAAAATCACTTGCAAGCTTCCATATTTAAACTACTNAGGGGCGTCTTGATTGGTTTTTTATTTCTATTTGTTGTTATAAATTAATGATACATCCATTAAGGTTGTTGCAAAATCATCTTTCTTTTATCTATTGTTCACCATTCTACCACTAAAAATCACTTGCAAGCTTCCATATTTAAACTACTAGTTTTTAGCTATCTTTTGGGGGGATTGTTTGTTGATCTTGGTGGCTAGAAGTTGTTATTGTAGCAATTGTTTTCTAAAACCATTTGTATGTCATAAAAACTTGTTGATAACATCATATAACAACCCTCTAAACATTACCAAATTCTTTCTTAAATCATTGGAAGTTTAACTAGTCATTGCTAGCTTTATTTTCATCATCTTGTACTTGATTTTGGTGGTTAGATTTGCAGATATTAACTTCATTCATCGTTGATCTATATACTTCTATACTTCTTCAATTTTGGGACATAAAGTTTTCTTGATGATTTCCCATGGTTTAAAGGCTCGGATTATCATGTTTCATCTTGTTCCAGGTAGGGCTAACATTGTTTTGTAGGCACACAACACTCGACAACCATTCAATCTCTCACAATATGCTTCTTCAAGCCTTTCTCCATATCCAAACCTGACCTATAGGGACACACATGCATCATCATCTCACTTTCCATCTCAATCCCCCTAGGGTCACCGGGATTCCCCCTTGTGGTGATTTCATCATCACTAAGTAGAGGGGAATGTTTATCTATGGTGACAATGGGTAGGTACTCCCATAATTGTCTCACCTTTTTGGTTTGGGTTGGGATTTTCCTAAGCTACAATCTGTGCGATAACATTGTGCACGAACTTTGTGTATAAGGCTGATTTATATGCTATCGTGTTTAAGTTATTAGTTGCATTCATTCCTATTTTAGTATGTTGTAGAGGCATCAATTTAATGAGAACAGATAGTAGTTAAATCTGTATGTAATTTGTAGTTGATAAGCTATAGGAAATTAATTAGTTAACAGAAATTTTTAGTTTTTATGAGTTTTTTGCACATAATGGACCTCATCTAGGTTGGGGGACATTACATTCTATTTCTAGAATTTAAATAGTGGAACATGTTAAGGAGGTATAGATGATGGATATTACAATGCACTGGAGGTTACTTATCTACATTCGAGGTAAAAAATAAGGGAAAATGAAAATAATTGATGATTATGTCCTAAAGGGAAATAAATTATATGTAATTATATTTATGTACTCTTGTAAGTGCACTTTGGTGTAGTTTGCATCTATGTTCTTGTAAGTTTCGTTTTCTCTTATGCTTACTCTTTTGTATTTTTCTATGAACATTTGAATAATGTGATTTCTTTTCTCAATGAATGGAAATTTCTATTTTTTCTTGGAAAAATTATTCATTATAAATTTTAGATTCCTAAATATTTTTAGGGAAATTAAGGATTTAAACTTATGGCTCATCAAATTCAAAGTCAAATCTCTAGAACATACATTTTTGCATTAAAAAACAATAGAGAAATGTGATGAAGAAAAAAAAAAATCGTGGAAAAAAAAAGATTTTTATTTTCATTCAAAAAAAGAAGGAATATGCATGTTCCATCAATACCGAAGACATTGTCTATCTCTTACTTTACATTTAATACATTCCCATACCCCCTATAAAGCTCCCTTATGATCTTCTATGTTGTATAAAAAAGACCTCCCCTTAAATGGGGCACTAAAAAAATTTACAACCTCTCTATTTTCTGATAATCCCTTGACATATTGTTGTGTAACAATAGTTTATTCAAAAAATGAGATGATACATACAACCAACCATAACAACAGCTGGATCCTTCATAAGAGAAACTCCATAACCTCTGTTTCTACTCCATAAAATTCACAGAAACAAAAGGCTCCATGTTGTTTTTCCAGAGCCTCCTTGGACAACTCATCTGCTTTAGTATTCAGTTCTCTGAGACTAAAAACAAAGCTTGATCTCTCTCATAATAGCAGAGAACCTGATATTTTTTATAGATATTTTGTTTCTTTCCTAGTCAATAACCAGTTTGGAATCTCCGAAGACTTGAGCTTCTGTAGGTCCTTTTGTTTTGCAGCTTCAAGTAGTGTCCAAAGGGAAATAAATTCTACTATGTTGTTTGTGCCAGGTCCAGGGGCATAAAATATATGAATATAATGGATGTGACTGATGTGTAGGAATATTCCTACACCACGCCTAGGGGGGTGTCCTTCATTGGCCTCATCTAAATTTCCCCACGAAGTATCATAATTAATGGAAGGAGTGATGGGATTCCTCATGTTTTTAGCATGTGGATGTTCCTTGAACTTTGTAGTCTTAGTGAGAGTAAGTGTAGCAATGCCCTTCGGGTTGACTAATTTGTCTTTAAACACTGCTTGATTCCTTTCCCACCATATCTTAGAGATCATCATACTTGGGATACCTGTATACAAATTTACCATCTTGTCCTGTACCCATGCTTTATAGTATTATTCTAGTGATGTGTTGCTCTAGCTAGACTTTGCCTGCAACTTTTTTTGACCATCTCTGCTACTTGACCTACAAATGGGAAAGTGATAAAAATATGAGCAACTATTTCAAAATTGGATTTGCATAGCAGACAACGACTCATACCTACCCAACCTCTCTTTATGAGGTTGTCCCATGTGAACAACTTGTTGTTGAGGGAAATCCATAGGGTTACTTTGCATCTAGGGGGGATTTAAAATTCTAGAGTGGTTTCCACCACCACTTTCTATGGCCTTGGTGTCATTCTTCTTTCCAAGCTTATCCCATATTTACCTTGGTCCATGTAGGATCCATATTTTGGGTTTTGGGTCCAACATAAGGATTCCACAGTTTCCTTGTCCACTGTGATGTAATTTTCACATAACAAACTAATGTATGCATTCCATTAAACGAATAGATCATCCTTGAGACCAAGTCTATCTGTAAATTTCCACCCCTCACGCCCTCTTAGTTGTGGGGTCTTGACACATGCATCATATAAGGTCATTAGTTCAATATCTCGGAGGGTGTGGACAAGGGATTCTAATAGTTTGAAATTATTATTTTCCCCTAGCTAGGGGTCCTTCCTCAGGAAGATTCTATGGCCATTTCCCACCTTCCAATATATCTAGGCACCCACCAATGGGAAAGAAGCAACAAAATCCTTCCACACTAATGTTCCTTTTGAGGATTTTATCGAGGATCGAAACCATTCTTCGATTGTCAAGTTGGGAAAATATTTTGAGTTCATAACACGTACCCATAGGGTGTTACTTTGTGTTAACCTCTAGAGGTTCTTTCTTGCTAGGGACTATGTTAAAGGAATAATTTCGTTTAACCCCCATCCCCTAAGCTCTTTTAGAATAACTATAGACAACCAACACACAAGGTGTATTCCCCTTGGTAATTTTTGTCCTTCCCATGGGTATTAGAAACTTATTCTCCTGATATTTTGTAGCATTCCTTTAGGGATCACCATAACGGAGTTCCAATACATTGGTATGCTCTCCGGGATGGCTCTAAGAAGGATCAATATGCCACCTCTCGATAAGAGCCGATTAATCCAAATCGAAATAAGGGCTTCTACCTTTCTAATAAGCCATCCCCAATCTTCTTTTTTGTAACAATCTGACTTTAGGTAGAAACCGAGGTATTTGATCCCTTCTGATAAGGTAGTTTTCTGCGTTGGTATCAGGTTGTGGAGGGATGTTTGTTCTGCATTGGAGAAATTATTCAGGATGATACATGACTTTTCCATATTAATCATCATTCTTGTCGCTCTACTATAAATCTCTAGTATTTGTTTGAGAGAATGCAGATTTTCATGTGTGCCAAAAATGCAATAGAATATGTCATCAATTAACAACAAATGAGAGATCGTCTCATATTTGGAGACCTTTACACCTATTAGGTATCTTCTTTCCCTATATTCTTTTATTATTCTATTGAGGGCTTCCACCACAATTAGAAAAAGGAAAGGTGAAAGGGGGAAGCCTTGGCAAAGGCCCCACAAGACCTTGAAAAAATGTGAGGGGGACCCATTGATAGGGACTGCAAAATTGGCACTGATTAAACATCCCATTATCCAGTTCATTGACCTTAGATTCATCCTCATCTGGAGGAGTACCAGCCTCAAGAATTTTCAATCGAATCTTTCATAGGCCTTATCCAAGTCTAGTTTGAGGATGGTTGCCTTGAGGTTTTTATTTTTTACAAAGTGAAGATTTTCTTGCGCAATGGCCACCACATCATGGATCTGTCTATTTTTTCAGAAAACCAAATTGTTTTTCACTAATAATCTCACTCAACATAGGTCGAATGTGTCTAGCGATGATCTTCAAGATCAATTTGTAGGAGACATTTGCACAAGAAATAGGTCCGAAGTCCCCAAATTTTTTTGTCTTTTGTTTCTTTGGAATGAGGCTAATGAAGTTGGATTTAAGTGCCCCATGTACTTTTCCTGATCGTTGGGATTCTCTAACCATCAAAAGGAGGTCATCCTTTATCATATCATATAAATATTTATAAAATTCTACAGGGACCCCATCTGGTCACAGTCTTTTTCCACTCTTCATTGAGAATAGGGTATCTTTTAGTTCTTCTTCCAAAACTTCCTCATCGAGGGACTTGTTCATATCTTCTGTAAATGATCTGGGAAATTTATTTACCACTTCTAGGATCTCTCATATCTGGAAACCTTCGGGAGCTTCAAAGAGTTTTTCAAAATGGTGTGCTCCCGCTTTGGATTTCTCACTAAAAGTGGATGCCTTGGACCCTTTATCATCTTTTATTTCCAAAATTGTGTTTGTGTTCTTTTGGTGGTTTGAGAAATTATGGAAAAACTTCATGGTATTATCTCCCGCCTTTAGCTAAAGTGCTCTACTCTTCAATCTCCACACCTATTCGTCCTTCTTTAACCATTCATTGTTTTTTTCCTCCAGAATTTTTAGCTCATCGAGTTGTGTGTGGTTAAGAGGACCTTCATCAATGTGATTGAGTAAAGCAGAAATAATATTCTCCATTGCAGTGATTTCCCTCAGTGTTATGGCCTTCCATAAAGGAAGCCATTATTTTGTGGAACTTTTGATTTTCTTCATATTTTCCGCGAATTGGACCATCATAGGCCCCGATATATTTGGAGAGAGTATGTCCCAATTGGATGTGACTAGGTTTATATATTATTCATAATCGAGCCATACCTGACTTATTTTTAACAGGGTCAAGGGGGATTCCGACCTCAACCTCCATTGAAGCGAAATAGGGTGATGGTCTGATAACCCCCCTTCCTCCACCAATGTATTAAACCAGAAACCTAATTCCAAAAAGGCTTCTGAGATTAGAAATATGTCTAATCTTATTGCAACATATTCTTCCCCTATTCAGAAATTGCACCACGTATGATTCATATTGGTCGGTTCTAGGTCAACTAGGTGGAGGTTTTCCATAAGGGAGTGGAAGAAATCTCTCTGATGATCCTCTCTCGGTTTGTTCCCCCATATATCTCGGAGATAGAGGGTGAAATTAAAATCACGACCTACTATTGTGAGGGGGTCCTTAAAAACATATATTGTGGCCAGGGTTTCCTAGAAAGGGACTTTATCAGAGTAAGGGCCATAAACATTGATGGTAGAAAATGAGAAATCACAATATTTATGCCTTAGAGAGACCATTATAGTTGACCTACTAGAGGAAGAAGGTAGGGATTCATACTCCAGGCTCCATCCAATGAGTAATCCCTCATAAATGCCTTCTACATCTAAAGAACTAAACGACCTACTCTTCAGCCAAGGTTCCAGGACCACTGTGGATTTTTCTACAGTACACATTGTTTCTTGTAGCAAAA
>JASDQU011025250.1:854-13248 GCA_032191745.1 Picea mariana | reverse complement strand
TCAGACACTACTACTCATGCAAAGAATATAACACATACCCAACAATATACACAAAGCCTTTACTAGCACTTAGCTTATCTTCTCCTCTCTTACATTGCCTAGCTACTTATTTATACTTTACAAAATAGGCCTAAACATGGGTAAACCCATGGGCCGACATCCCATACCCATGACATTATCCCCCAAAACCCAAAAAGGACCCAAGAAAGGGGTCTAGCTTCCACGATCTCCGCTTTGTGTTGCACTCCATCTTTGACAAGATGTCGAAGTCCAAAAACGGTCAAATATGACCAAGTGTTCCTCAAAACTTGGTCAAGGGCCAACAATATTCTAGCCCCTTACACCCCAACATTGGTCTTTGGGGGCCTAAGGCATCATCTTCTAGGCCCTAGATGTCACATGGGCTTAGGTTTTATGATGGGGGTTTTGTGGTTTGATAGTATTGTGGCTTGGTTTGATGGAGAGAGATTGATTTCTTGTCACTTTAGCACATGGTGAGGTGGCACATGGCCATGGGAGGCCCAACGATCTTCATACTAAGGAAAAATGTTTCTCTTGGAGGCCTAGAGTCACCCTTTAGGGTATGATGTCACCCTTACTAAGGGTTTTATTTCATGTATTTTTTAAATTTTAAGTTGTAAAATGAAAAATAGACGAGGTTGGCCTCCCTAATTTGTGATTGAATTTTCAAAAGTGGACAAATTCGTTTAACAAGACCTTGTATAAATAAAGGTATTGTCATTTCATTTTCATAAAACAACTCACTTGAGGATTACATACTCTTGGCTAGAATTTTCTCCCTACTTGGGAAAATCTCTTTATCTCTCTCTTTTGTTATGTGGATGCTTTACTTTTCTATTGGAGGAAGAAACTAAGGCACTATTTCATGTAGCTTGTCTCTTTTCTATTGTGATGGAATATTCTTTGTAAACATGAGTTTATCTTGCTATCTCTTGGAATTGGTAAGAAATTTTCTACATATTGTGTTATTTCTTCTTGTTTCAAGGTTGTTTTGGTATAAACCCTTGGAGGATTATAAGGGAATACACCCTCCATCAATATCTATCATTATTGTCATTGAATAAGCCATTTTGGAAAGGTTTCTGCAAGGAGTAAAATGGCTCACACCCTAGTAGATTTACCTTGCTAGGTTTTGTTTACTTTAGGGAGTGAAAGGGCTTACACCCCTAGAGAAGTAACAAACCCTATATCTTACACAAGAGAGTCCATTAAACCAATTTATAAGGCACTAATCTACTTGCATTGAAGATATAATATGGTTTCATAATTTTGTATACATGAAATATTGAGATATTGCAATTGTCTAAGTTGGATTTGATTCTACATGTTATAATCCCTCTTGTGCCCTAGGGGCGTCTTGATTGGTTTTTTATTTCTATTTGTTGTTATAAATTAATGATACATCCATTAAGGTTGTTGCAAAATCATCTTTCTTTTATCTATTGTTCACCATTCTACCACTAAAAATCACTTGCAAGCTTCCATATTTAAACTACTAGTTTTTAGCTATCTTTTGGGGGGATTGTTTGTTGATCTTGGTGGCTAGAAGTTGTTGTTGTAGGAATTATTTTCTACAACCATTTGACTGTCATAAAAACTTGTTGATAACATCATATAACAACCATCTAAACATTACCAAATTCTTTCTTAAATCATTGGAAGTTTAACTAGTCATTGCTAGCTTTATTTTCATCATCTTGTACTTGATTTTGGTGGTTAGATTTGCAGATATTAACTTCATTCATCGTTGATATATATACTTCTATACTTCTTCAATTTGGGGACAGAAAGTTTTCTTGATGATTTCCCATGGTTTAAAGGCTCGGATTATCATGTTTCATCTTGTTCCAGGTAGGGCTAACATTGTTTTGTAGGCACACAACACTCGACAACCATTCAATTTCTCACAATATGCTTCTTCAAGCCTTTCACCATATCCAAACCTGACCTATAGGGACACGCATGCATCATCATCTCACTTTCCATCTCAATCCCCCTAGGGTCACCGGGATTCCCCCTTGTGGTGATTTCATCATCACTAAATAGAGGGGAATGTTTATCTATTGTGACAATGGGTAGGTACTCCCATAATTGTCTCACCTTTTTGGTTTGGGTTGGGATTTTCCTAAGCTACAATCTGTGCGATAACATTGGGCATGAACTTTGTGTATAAGGATGATTTATATGCTATCGTGTTTAAGTTATTAATTGCATTCATTCCTATTTTAGTATGTTGTAGAGGCGTCAATTTAATGACAACAAATAGTAGTTAAATATGTATGTAATTTGTAGTTGATAAGCTATAGGAAATTAACTAGTTAGCAGAAATTTTTAGTTTTTATGAGTTTTCTGCACGTAATGGACCTCATCTAGGTTGGGGGACATTACATTCTATTTCTATAATTTAAATAGTGGAACATGTTAAGGAGGTATAGATGATGGATATTACAATGCACTGGAGGTTACTTATCTACATTCAAGGTAAAAAATAAGGGAAAATGAAAATAATTGATGATTATGTCCTAAAGGGAAATAAATTATATGTTTTTTATATATGTAATTATATTTATGTACTCTTGTAAGTGCACTTTGGTGTAGTTTGAATCTATGTTCTTGTAAGTTTCATTTTCTCTTATGCTTACTCTTTTGTATTTTTCTATGAACATTTGAATAATGTGATTTCTTTTCTCAATGAATGGAAATTTCTATTTTTTCTTGGAAAAATTATTCATTATAAAATTTAGATTCCTAAATATTTTTAGGGAAATTAAGAATTTAAACTTATGGCTCATCAAAGTCAAAGTCAAATCTCTAGAACATACATTTCTGCATTAAAAAACAATAGAGAAATGTAATGAAGAAAAAAAAAATTGTGGAAAAAAAAAGATTTTTATATTCATTCAAAAAAAGAAGGAATGTGCATGTTCCATTAGTACCGAAGACATTGTCTATCTCTTAATTTACATTTAATGCATTCCCATACCCCCTATAAAGCTCCCTTATGAGCTTCTATGTTGTATAAAAAATACCTCCCCTTAAATGGGGCACTAAAAACATTTACAACCTCTCTATTTTCTGATAATCCCTTGACATATCGTTGCGTAACAATAGTTTATTCAAAAAATGAGATGATACATACAACCAACCATAACAACAGCTGGATCCTTCATAAGAGAAACTCCATAACCTTTGTTTCTACTCCGTCATAAAATTCACATAAACAAAAGGCTCCATGTTTTTTTTCCAGAGCCTCCTTGGACAACTCATCTGCTTTAGTATTCAGTTCTCTGAGACTAAAAAGAGAGCTTGATCTCTCTCATAATAGCAGAGAACCTGATATTTTTTATAGATATTTTGTTTCTTTCCCAGTCAATAACCAGATTGGAATCTCCGAAGACTTGAGCTTCTGTAGGTCCTTTTGTTTTGCAGCTTCTAGTAGTGTCCAAAGGGAAATAAATTCTACTATGTTGTTTGTGCCAGGTCCAAGGGCATAAAATATATGAATATAATGGATGTGACTTATGTGTGGGAATAGTCCTACACCACACCTAGGGGTGTGTCCTTCATTGGCCTCGTCTAAATTTTCCCACGAAGTATCATAATTAATGGAAGGAGGGATGGGATTCCTCATGTTTTTAGCATGTGGGTGTTCCTTGAACTTTGTAGCCTTAGTGAGAGTAAGTGTAGCAATGCCCTTCGGGTTGACTAATTTTTCTTTAAACACTGCTTGATTCCTTTCCCACCATATGTTATAGATCATCATACTTGGGATACCTGTATACACATTTACCATCTTGTCCTGTACCCATGCTTTATAGCATTATTCCAGTGATGTGTTGCTCTAGTCAGACTTTGCTTGCAACCTTTTTTGACCATCTCTACCACCTGACCTACAAATGGGAAAGTGATAAAAATATGAGCAACTGTTTCAAAATTGGATTTGCATAGCAGACAACAACTCATACCTACCCAACCTCTCTTTATGAGGTTGTCCCATGTGAACAACTTGTTGTTGAGGGAAAGCCATAGGGTTACTTTACATCTGGGGGGGATTTAAAATTCCATAGTGGTTTCCACCACCACTTTCTATGGCCTTGGTGTCATTATTCTTGCCAAGCTTATCCCATATTTACCGTGGTCCATGTAGGATCCATATTTTGGGGTTTGGGTCCAACATAAGGATTCCACAGTTTCCTTGTCCACTATGATGTAATTTTCACATAACAAACTAATTTATGCATTCCATTAAACTAATAGATCATCCTTGAGACCAAGTATATCCGCAAATTTCCACCCCTCACGCCCTCTCAGTTGTGGGGTCTTGACACATGCATCATATAAGGTCATTAGTTCAATATCTCGGAGGGTGTGGACAAGGGATTCTAATAGTTTGAAATTATTATTTTCCCCTAGCCAGGGGTCCTTCCCCGGGAAGATGCTATGGCCATTTCCCACCTTCCAATATATCTAGGCACCCACCAATGGGAAAGAAGCAACAAAATCTTTCCACACTAATGTGCCTTTTGAGGATTTTATCGAGGATCGAAACCATTCTTCGATTGTCAAGTCGGGAAAATATTTTGAATTCATAACACGTACCCATAGGGTGTTACTTTGTGTTAACCTCTAGAGGTTCTTTCTTGCTAGGGACTATGTTAAAGGAATAATTTCATTTAACCCCCATCCCCTAATCTCTTTCATAATAACTATAGACGACCAACTCACAAGGTGTATTCTCCCTGGGAATTTTTGTCCTTCCCATAGGTATTGGAAACTCATTCTCCTGATATTTTGTAGCATTCCTTTAGGGATCACCATAATAGAGTTCCAATACACTGGGATGCTCTCCGGGATGGCTCTAAGAAGGATCAATCTACCACCTCTCAATAAGAGCTGATTAATCCAAATCGAAATATAGGCTTCTACCTTTCTAATAAGCCATCCCCAATCTTCTTTTTTGCAACAATCTGACTTTAGGTAGAAACTGAGGTATTTGATCCCTTCTGATAAGGTAGTTTTCTGCGCTGGTATCAGGTTGTGGAGGGATGTTTGTTCTACATTGGAGAAATTATTCAGGATGATGCATGACTTTTCCATATTAATCATCATTCTTGTCGCTCTACTATAAATCTCTAGTATTTGTTTGAGAGAATGCAGATTTTCGTGTGTGCTAAAAATGCAACAGAATATGTCATCAACTAACAACAAATGAGAGATCGTCTAAGATTTGGAGACCTTTACACCTATTAGGTATCTTCTTTCCCTAGATTCTTTTATTATTCTATTGAGGGCTTCCACCACAATTAGAAAAAGGAAAGGTGAAAGGGGGCAGCCTTGGCAAAGGCCCCACAAGACCTTGAAAAAATGTGAGGGGGACCCATTAATAGGGACTGCAAAATTGGCACTGATTAAACATCCCATTATCCAGTTCATCGACCTTAGATTCATCCCCATCTAGAGGAGTACCAGCCTCAAGAATTTTCAATCGACTCTTTCATAGGCCTTATCCAAGTCTAGTTTGAGGATGCTTGCCTTGAGGTTTTTATTTTTTACAAAGTGAAGATTTTCTTGCGGAATGGCCACCACATCATGGATCTTTCTATTTTTTCAGAAAACCAAATTGTTTTTCATTAATAATCTCACTCAACATAGGTCGAATGTGTCTAGCGATGATCTTCAAGATCAATTTGTAGGAGACATTTGCACAGGAAATAGGTCTGAAGTCCCCAAAAGTTTTTGCTTTTGTTTCTTTGGAATGAGGCTAATGAAGTTGGATTTAAGTGCCCCATGTACTTTTCCCGATCGTTGGGATTCTCTAACCATCAAAAGGAGGTCATCCTTTATCATATCATATAAATATTTGTAAAATTCTACAGGGACCCCATCTGGTCACAGTCTTTTTCCACTCTTCATTGAGAATAGGGTATCTTTTAGTTCTTCTTCCGAAACTTCCTCATCGAGGGACTTGTTCATATCTTCTGTAAATGATCTGGGAAATTTATTTACCACTTCTAGGATCTCTCATATCTGGAAAACTTCGGGAGCTTCAAAGAGTTTTTCAAAATGGTGTGCTCCTGCTTTGGCTTTCTCACTAAAAGTGGATGCCTTGGACCCTTTATCATCTTTTATTTCCAAAATTGTGTTTGTGTTCTTTTGGTGGTTTGAGAAATTATGGAAAAACTTCATGGTATTATCTCTCGCCTTTAACTAAAGTGCTCTATGCTTCAATCTCCACACCTATTCGTCCTTCTTTAACCATTCATTCTTTTTTTCCTCCAGAATTTTTAGCTCATCGAGTTGTGTGTGGTTAAGAGGACCTTCATCAATGTGATTGAGTAAAGCAGAAATAATATTCTCCATTGCAGTGATTTCCCTCAGTGTTATGGCCTTCCATAAAGGAAGCCATTGTTTTGTGGAACTTTTGATTTTCTTCATATTTTCCGCGAATTGGACCATCATAGGCCCCGGTCTATTTGGAGAGAGTATGTCCCAATTGGATGTGACCAAGGTTATATATTATTCATAATCAAGCCATACCTGACTTATTTTTAACAGGGTCGAGGGGGATTCCGACCTCAACCTCCATTGAAGCGAAATAGGGTGATGGTCTGATAACCCCCCTTCCTCCACTAATGTATTAAACCAGAAACCTAATTCCAAAAAGGATTCTAAGATTAGAAATATGTCTAATCTTCTTGCAACGTATTCTTCCCCTGTTAAGAAATTGCACCACGTATGATTTAGATTGGTCGGTTCTAGGTCAACTAGGTGGAGGTTTTCCATAAGGGAGTGGAAGAAATCTCTCTGACGATCCTCTCTCGATTTGTTCCCCCATATATCTCGAAGATAGAGGGTGAAATTAAAATCATGACCTACTATTGTGAGGGGGTCCTTAAAAACATATATCGTGGACAGGGTTTCCTAGAAAGGGACTTTATCAAAGTAAGGGCCATAAACATTGATGGTAGAAAATGAGAAATCACAATATTTATGCCTTAGAGAGACCATTATAGTTGACCTACTAGAGGAAGAAGGTAGGGCTTCGTACTCTAGGCTCCATCCAATGAGTAATCCCTCAGAAATGCCTTATGCATCTAAAGCACTAAATGACCTACTCTTCAGCCAAGGTTCCAGGACCACCATGGATTTTTCTACAGTACACATTGTTTCTTGTAGCAAAATGGTGTCATTCTTCTAGCTTAGGATCAATGTTTTGAGGGATAATATTTTCTAAGGGCCTCCAATCCATCTGCAATTCAAGGATAAGAACATCATCATGTAAAGGGGTGTAGGGCACTCCCCACTCTAAGGGACTTGGTGATGGTAGATTGTTTTCCTTTTCAAATTTCTACAACTGTCTTTTATTTTTCCTTATGTGTATGTGATCTTCGACCAGCTTGTGTGGCTACGGGGGGGTCTAAATATAGTCCTCCTTTGGAGGGGATGGCATCCTTAGGGTGGGTTTTTGACCTAAGTGCATACCTTTGGAAGGGCAAGGTGGGGAAGGAAAATTTAGCGAGGAGGAAGAGGAATTCCTCGAGCGGGTGATCAGTCTATCGAGCACAGGAGGGGGAAAGTGCGTTGTCGAAGGGAAGGGATGAGAGGAGACCTGAGGGGAAGGGGGAGGCATATGTGAAATATTTGGGTCCAAGGGGGGAGGGGAGACTTCATGGGGGTCAGATCCCGTGAGCGTTGTAGGGCCTGGAGGCGAAGTATGGTGTATTAGAGGAGAAACAACATGAGGGAGGGAACCATATTCTATCAAAGGGGGAAGTGGGGGAGAAAGTTGTTGGCGGGGGGAGATAGGCACATCCATCACACAATAAACAAATGAAGAGGATTTTTTTAAACTGTTTGGTTTTGAAACCAAAATATCCATACCTTGCAAAGATCGCTAAGCTAGTTTTCCATTGGTGTTGCTAGTGGAAACCCCCCTTATCTGGACAAAGTTGAATTGTTTCTTTCCTCCCATCAACTGTCATAGCTTCGATAGTATCCAATCGACCAATGGTGGACTTTGTTCTCCAAACCTTTGGAGGACCTTGTGACGTCAGTGTCAGATGGGTACATTGTGCACGAATGTGCCCAATCTCATGAAAACTGTGGCATCGGAATGAGAGACACACGTTATCAACCTTTTGTTGCCATGTTTTGTTTGCAAAAACAATTTCCAAATTTCCAACTTGGTCACCCCAGACATCTACCACTACTTGTATCCAAGCCCATCATTGGTCCTTTTTGGCCATCCAGTTTGGTTCTAGGCCCGCAAAATTTACCCAATTTATTTCCAATGGTTGCTAGGGATTCTCTAGACCAAAAGGTCAGAGGCATGCCCAATAGAATGGCCCAAACACACATCAAATATATAGGCTCCCTCGTCGGATCGAATTTCATAGTCCATGGCTTAAGAGAGAGGCTCGATGGTCCCCAGGACCAATTTTCATTTAGGAATTATTTACAGTGGTCACCCGACTCCAGGATAAAAGCCTACCACCCTTTAGACAGAACATGTGCATACGGGAGATATCCAAGCAATAGTTTTCATTGTTGTTCCATCCATTGATGCATGGGATTTTCACCATCATTTTTCCCCACAGATCGCCCTACCAAAGATTGACCCACATATTTTGTGACTTATGAAACCGATATATCTTCCCCAACAACCATCTTAACCGGTCCCTTTGTTTTTCGGGATGCACTTTAGGGGTTTCTTGTGTCTAGGCTTTTGTATTGTAATGTCCCCAACTCTATGTTTTGTTTCCTCTATTGTAAATCCACTGACACTTTCCTTTACCCCTGACTCCCACCATGGAGAAGAGGATGGTATCGTTTCCTTCAACCCCGGAGAAAGCAAAGTGGGCCTATGGTGGGAGACTGTGGGATAGGGCCCAGCCTTGTGGTGGCTAGCCACCTCATGCGTCCAAGAATTAAATTCCTCATGTATGTAGACCTCCTTCCCTAGTTTGGGATGATTAGTCGAATCATCCGATATAGTCTCATAGATCAATTGTATCGGCGAGGTAGATCTACTCCATCAATTTAGAAAGTCTTCACGTGAACATAAATCCCGTACATGTGCGAGCATAGGTTTGTAATCTACCTAAGTGTTCTCCGTAGGTTCCATCTGTCAAAATTAAATATACGACGGGCCTGTCAGTTGTGGCCTAAGCCCTCGAATTGGACAAATGAGACTTTTAGGGAAAAAACGGGATGAGTTGGGAAAAATCGCGAAGAAGAGCGAGAAAAATAGAGAGGGGCCTACGACCCATGCTCTTAGACTTATGTGCGAACATCCGTGCATGAAAAACCTCAGACTGATCCCCCTCACCCATAATGAGAAAGTTTTTGTTTATCAAAGTTAAATTTCTAAAACTTACAATTTTGCATGAAAACAATAGAGCTATTTACAAGAGGCATAAGTCTTCCTTGTACCTCCAAATTATGCAATTCAAATGAGAATATCTAGAAGATAACAATATATACATATAATTTAATGAAGCTTGAATGGAGAAATAACTAGAAAATGTTTGGTAGATAAATAGAAAAGACTAATAAAACATGGATATGAAAACATGGATATGAAATGTTGAAGAAATATATTATTGGAAAGAGATGAAAAATAATATGAATATGAAAGTTATGCAATATTAGCATGGGAAGGATATTGAAATAAATCATGGAATGAAAAATATCAAAGAATTATATTCCTTTTCACCTCAATCATATTAACACATGTATGTGGTTTGAATATTTCACAAAATATCTAATTTATACATGGACGCATTTGATCTATTTGAATATTTTTAGCTGAGATAAGATTTTACTCTATCAAGATGAAAACTAGTCTTCAATATTTTGTGATTCCAAGTGGATTCATAAAATGTTCAGTAATAATTCCCTTCATCCAATACTTATGTTTGGACTAGATATTCCATGAATTCATTTGTCTCTTTACAACTTTGAAATCAACGATGAATCTTCTTTGTTTTTATATCTCTTGAAATCAATAACACATCTTTTATGCTTTGTATCTACAAGGTGTTGTTTCTTCTGCAAATTATTATGTTCAACATATTTCCCATATAAATGCCTCGTTCAATGCCTATTCTTGGTAGATGACGTATATTAATGCCTTTTATTATTATGTTCAACATATTTCCCATATAAATGCCTCTTTCAATGCCTATTCTTGGTAGATGACGTATATTAATGTCTTTTATTTTTTAAATATTTATTTTGAACATTAACCAATATACATTTCTCAAATAATTCATATTTTTTTTATAAATTTCAGTTTACCAATTTCATTAATTCATGATTCCTTTGTTTGATACTTCAATATTACTATATCTTATGAATTCTTAGTTTTACTAGTTTTGTGTTAGTGAGTGCCTAATTTGAATCTTTTTAAGTTGGGTGCACTAAACTAAGAGGCTTTTCTTAACAAAAAATTATTCACTATAAATTCTAGATACATAAAATAAATTAAGAAAATAAAAAAATTAATGGAACAACCATGGAGAAAAAACTTGGTAAAGTAAAAAACATGAAATTAAACAAATAAATATATAATTGTTGGAAAGATATGTAAGAAGAATATGATTATGAAGAATATTCTCGATAGTGATAGAAGGAATAGAGATGAATCATGAAGTGGAAAAGATTGAAGGATTTCATTCCTTTTCACCTCATGCATATTAGAACATGTATGTAAGTGAAAGGTTTGAAAAAATGTCGAATATATATATGGATCCATATGTTCTATTTGAATATTTCTAGGTAAGAGAATATTTTTATTTTATTAAGATGATTGATGAAGATTAGTCTTGAATATTCCACCTTCCAACTGGGTTAACAAAATTTTCTCTTAACCTCCTAAAATCTATGTCTTAGTGGTTATTATCATTTCCTAGGAAAGACTAAAGAAGAAGAAGAATAAAAACACATGGACACATTGTTATTTGGTAGCCAATCCCTATGGACAAACCTTCCCAAGGGGAGGTTAATTTTTTGTACCTAGTTACAAAATCTTTATTATAAATTAGTATCAATTTCCCTCTGATTCTTATGAATTCCCTTCATAAAATACTTTTGTTTATACCATATCTTCCACAAATTCATTTGTCTCTCAACAACCTCAAATCAACCATGGATCTTTTTTTCCTTTGTATCATGAAGGTATATCTTCTTCTTCTAATTACTATGCCCAACCTGGTGCCCCTTTCACTAACTACCTTAAAACTCAATTGCTTTGTCATATTGTAATGGCACCTTGACCTTAGAATTTACCATAATGACCTAAATTTAATGGATCTATCAGTCAAGACCCTATTTCCCATATAAATGCCTCTTCACATGCCTATTTTAAGGGGATTATGTATAATGACATCGTTTTAAACCTTTTCCCTTGAACATTAACCAATGTGTATCCCTCAAACAATTGTATAATTTCTTATGGGATTCAATTCACCAATTCCAACAACTCATAGATTCCTTTGTCTAACACATTACCAATACTAGACCTTATGAATCTAGTATGATCATTATGAAAAAATCAAGGGATGAATCACTATTTTGTTATGCCCATAGAGGGACTCAAGTTATTAATGATTTAAAAATATGTGTGGATGCCTATTAACTCCTTGAACTATTCATCCATTCCTTAAAACCATAGTTTTTCTTTGCCAGGGAATGATTCAAAACTAAAGTTGGTAAATACCTTATCCTAACCAAAACACTATTGTTCATATAGATAATAATATTATCATAATGTTGATGTGGTCAAATTTCGCAAGTAAACTTTCACATGGAATTCATCAAATGAAAATTCCCAAGTTAGAGTTTCCATCCTCGGAGATGATTCCTCCAACTTGCAGTGTGACATTGTTTTGGTTTTATTGTTTTTATGTTTATACATTTTTAAGAATAAAATGATGTTTGGATTTAAATGAAAAAATGAGTGATCTATAAAATATTATGGATATTCCATTGGAATAGTTCATCGTAACAAATCTTACAAGTTTTTATAAACTCTTTGTTATGTAGTGTTTTTCTTAATATTAATATTTAATATTACTAGCATAACTCTCAAAATACTAAAATAAAATAAGCTAAAACAAATACCACACATAATGAACAAAAGATGTAACCTAGGAAACCCAATAAAGGAAAAACCTATCCAAAATGTGAGGACTATGCTGATAAAATGTTGTCATTGATGTCAAAGTGGCAGTGATGACGATGATGTGGTAGTAATGATAAATATTTAACAAGGACGATGATGATGTGGAAGTGAAAAAGGGAGATTGTTTGAGTATTGAATCCATGAAGCCAAGTGAAGAAGCCTTGAATCCATTAATCCAAGTAAAGAATC
>JASDQU011025249.1:2630-13897 GCA_032191745.1 Picea mariana | reverse complement strand
AAAATTTGTGCATTTAAGCACTGAATTGGACAATTCATTTGTGCACGGGAAGCCTAATGCAAAGCCACAGACCCAGTGATCTACCCAATGGGAAACACTATCACTTGCAATGATAAGTCTGAAATCTTGGTTATCAGTGCTTGTGAGCTCGTTCTGTCTGTACCCGCCTCACAATGGAGCCCAATCAACTCCGAGATGTTGTGAGGCCCAGAGGCAAAAGTATGAAAGTTGATTGGTTCCCCTCTCCTAGAGAGGCCAATCAAAAAGTATATGTCTTCTGTCGTTGGAACCAACGGCTACCCCTCTAACATAAAGGCCTCTGTGTTGGAATGCCAATAATCGACCAAGGCATTCAAATAGCCTCGGTTGTGCTCGCATGAAAGGACATAGAAAAATTTCAACAACCCACATTGCATCAAGTTAGCAACAGCATTGGGGTCCTCCCCAACCAACGCACTAATTTCCTCATGCTCTCTTTCCCTCCAGTGAACATACATCCTGCACAAACCCAGTTCAAGAGGGATTAACTCTTGCCTTTTTAACTTTTTTTACATTAAATGAAGGGTCCACGTGGGTTGTAATGCTGACAGTAGCATGTACACACATGCAGTTTTTCCTCTGCCTACGTGTACACTCGGGCTATCATAAGACATCCCACATGGACTTAGGGCCAACCTTTTAAAGGTCAATGCCCTTCCAAAAACTAACTTTAAATACATAACAAAAGAATTATAATGCAAGAGGGGGTAGTAAGTACTTACTTGGTCCAAGCGGATGGTCGTTTTGTCCACTAAAGCTCCTAAATTCAACTCTTTTCACAAAGGGGTAGTTTGGCTTTTAGTCAATTTCTCAATTAGCAATGGTGATAATGAGTTGCCAGCTTTTATTTATAGACTTTTTGGCCTCTTTTTGTCATTTTTTAGACCCTTTTATCATTTTTTCTAAACTAAAAATCATTTAGCATGGTTCAGGAGTTTTCTTTGGATTGTCACGATAAGTGTTACTTTGGGCATTTGGAAACTTTTTCGAGATTTGGGTTGTTTTGACGATCCTTTGGTAAAAAGTCAATTTTTCAACTCATTGCATTTAAGTTAGGATTCCACCTCTACTTCTTGCATCTTGTTGTCTTTTCCACCTTGCCCTAGGATCAATCCCACCGAATTGTGACACAGAACCATCATTGTTATTTTCGGAGTGTTGTAATTTAGAGATAGACCCTACCTTAACATGGACGCCCTAGGTAGATCCTGGTTGCATTTTGGTGTCCATGATGTCACTAGCGACTATTGGCTCGGGAGTCCTTATTAGTTTTTTCTAATTACGAGTTTGAGCCTCATCTGCGTGATTCCTTATCACTCTTGAACTCACCCTCGGGACTCCCAAAACATAACGGGTCTTGTTTTAAGCTCTTTTCAAACCCTCTAAACATGAAAATATTGTCGAGTGATCTTGTTGTCTTTCACACTCGTTAAACTGAAATTTGAAGGCATGTATGTCTGGCAGCAGTTTACCCCTTTTTCGGTCTGAATGGTTAGTTGTACAAACAAAGGTATACTCTAGGAGCCTCAGTTATCTAGAAGAGTACTCTTAGGTATAATTTTAACTCTTTTTCGGGCCTGAGGGACTAAATATACAAAAAAGGAACCCTCCCAAAGTCCATAGTTAAGCTCTTTTCAGACTCCCTAAAATTTAAAAGATAGCCGAGTGACCTTATTCTTTCACACTCGTTAAAATGGTCCAGAAGAACATTCCTGACAGAGTCCATAGTTAATCTTTTTTCAGACTCCTTAAAAATGAAAAAATCGTCAAGTGATCTTGTCTCTATCACACTTGTTAAAATGGTTTTGAATAGACGACTAGTCGGTGCTAGTTTACCCCTTTTTTCGAGCCGACTAGACTATCTTCGAAAAAGGTACCCCAGCGGAGTCTCCTTTTACATTTTTTCAGACTCTCTAAATATGAAAAATCCCTGAGCTTACCTTCTCTGGGCTCATTAAAATTACATCGAAGGAAGTTACCATTGTGTGTTTTTTTAACCGTGTTTGCATACCTGCATCTTTGGTCTAAATGCCAGCTCCATGTTTCTCTCAACTGAACCATCTGAAGCATGCCTTATACACGAGCCCTGTAGCACTTTTCCTCTGCGTCTTGACACCTTTGGCTCCTAGAGGATTTTTCCCGAGTGTCCTTTTCTTGCATATGTCCCTTTGCCCTGAGCATCCCTATGTTTCGTGCACTTGGAACTAGTATGTTTGTGACAATTGATCCCCCTTTGTAACATAGCATTCTTTTATTCTTTTTCAATCTTTCCAACATTATTGAAAAAAGACAAAAAAAAAAAAAAATCAAATATATCCCAAAAAGATGAAGGGAAAAGTATTTTCTTTTTATTGGCAGCACAATGAGTCTCCCTTGGACAAAGAACATCCTTCCGTTTGTTCATCAAGCCATAGGATTTAATATGACCTTAGGCAGTTGTTCTCGCTACATAGAGTTGTGTCCTCCTCCATTTGGTTATTCTTCCAAACATATGGAGAGTTTGCGGTGCCTCCTACATCATGAACTTATGTCAAAATATCATGTTGTTCGAGTCTCATCATTTGTCCTGCTATTGTCCAAGGGAAGTTTTTACCAAGCCTGAGTCAGCCCATCTACAATTTGTCTCTTGCCCTCATGCCCGACCATCCCGAAGGTCCACTCAAGTATTTTGTTCGAAATCCATGAAGCCCTCAACTTGATCATCAATATCTTCTAGTCCATAACCGACGAGCCATCGAAGACCTCTGGGTAGTGAAGTCATACACTCATATTACACTTCTACCTGAGTTTTGAAGATTTTGAAGTTGATGCTCGAGCTCTGAAGACCTCATCTCCAACCATCAGGCCTTATCATCTTCTAGAATATGGATACTATAAATGTATATCTTTTTTATTTCGAGATGTATATCCATTGTGTATTTCTCACGGCTACACTTTATATAGTTATACAACATGGATCTACAATGTATTTGATTGGTAGCCATGATTTTATTTCATTCTGAGCATGGGTATGCCTGCCTCAGTGAGACAACTGTTATTTTGCAAATGGCACCTCCCGAATTCTGGTCCCTGGGATCATCGGTTTGGTCCGTTGATAAAGATTGGTAATGTATTTCGGCCATCAGATGCTCTTCTTACCTCACGCATTAGGGGGCATCTGTTATAACCCTAATTTGCACCAAACATACTTACCTGACATTAGACCATCCCATATGCCTTCTTTTCCAAGCCAGTACTGAACAACTCTTCTTAAAAAAACCCTTTTTAAATGCCCACGTGCCCTACTCCACTACTGCACGAGTGTACACTCTAGCCTCACTACAGCCCACATGTACCTATAAGAGAATGAAAAAAGGAAAGTTGTTGACGGGACACACATATTTGGGTAAGTTAACTAAACCTTCCGGCCATGCATGGCCGGTCATTCGACCAAATACCTAGCTCCTTCTATCTTATAAAAGAAGGGGTAAGGGTCCCATTTGAAGGAGGAAAATCATAGTAAAGAGACTATACCCAAATGAGCATTCCCCTTGTCCCAACCTTTATCCATCTTTGTGCAAAGAGAAGTATAAATCAAAGCAGTTGGAGGACAGTTGAAGAGGAGCCTAGGACCAGTTTCGAGGAACAGTGCCGATCACATATTGTAAGTTTACTCTTGTGAAGATTAATACAAAAGGAATACTTTTCCCGTCCTACCATATCATGTGTCCAAGTTGAATATTTATTTTTATGATATTGTCACAACTAACCCAGCAATTAGTATATGAAATGCATGTTTGCAACTTTTTGTTTGTTCATGTGTGAATGCAAGTCATCTTTGGGAGGAGGCTTGCAATCAAAGAGTGAGTGAAAGCAAAGGGGTCAACATCAAACGAAGGACTCAAGGTAGAGTTACTGAATCTTGTTTTCACCTTTGTATTACATGAATGTGGGGTTTTGTGTTGGGAGAATAGAAAAGAGTAGAAGCCTTTGAAATGGTCATTTTCTGCATGCATGATTAGAGCCCTTAAAGGCTAAGTCCGTAGGAGGGATTCCCACCCACAACACCTGTGTGAGGTGGTGAAGCCCGTGAGCTGGGTGTGTGGTTTCTCTCTGAGACGAAGATGGAATTTTGTGTGCCCTTGTGTAGGGAAGCCCGTGAGTTGGGTATGTGGTTCCTCTCTGAGACAATGATGGAATGTTGTGCACCCTTGTGTGGGGAATCCCATGAGTTGGGTGTATCATTTTGAGACATAGATGAAACGATGTATTGGCCTCCTATGTGTAGAGGGTTGAGATGATGTGATACTCTGGATGATTCTCATGTGTAACGTAGTGAGAAAGTGATATGTTGAGTTCGGCGTGTCTGTGGTTGAGCACAAGTGAATGTGATCCTAGTGGTAAAGATGTATTGGCCTCCTTTGTGTAGAGAGTTGAGATGATGTGATACTCTAGATTATTCTCCTGTGTAACGTAGTGACAAAGAGATCTGTTGAGTTGGACGTGCATGTGGTTGAGCACAAGTGAACGTGATCCTAGTGGCTGAGCACTAGTGAGATTGGTTCTCCTGTGAGATGCAGTGAGATAGATATATGAACATCCCTATGGCTAGGAAGAGATGGATGTGCCCCTAGTGGATGAGCACTAGTGGGTGTATGAGATCCCTTTCTATATTGTACAAGAGTCAGACTTAACTTTAACCCTATTTGTGATGTAAAGGGTACGAGTCGGCCCCACCATAAAGTGAAAGATAATTAATATGGAAATTATTAATTATATTATGAGTTATTGAGGTCGGCCCTATTGTGCCAATAGAAACTATTGTTGATAGGGTCAGTCTAATATAAATAAAGGTAAATTCCCCATTGAGGAATCATATCACAAGTGTGAGTTTGGAAATTTCAGCAAACACTTGTTCTTGGGAAAAGTGTGCATCTCTCTTGGGTGCTAGTATTCTAGGGTTTTTGAGCACCCTTTTGTGTGCTAGGTCTTTATGGTGGTGGAGGTATTTCTCTTGAATAATATAGCAAAGGATTGGCTGGGTTTTCTTCCCTTGTTGAGAAATGTTTCCCAGGATACTTCTTGTGTACTTGTGCATGATGTTTCTTCTTGTAATCTTGGTTGTTGCAACAAATTGTTTATGGTTTAGGTAAAATGATAAAAATGGAATGAACTTCATTCTTAAACCTAGCTTATTGAAAAATCAACAAGTCAAACTTTTTCTTATTCATGAATTTCTTGAACTTTGTTGTGTAGGCTTGATCATCATCTTTCCCTTGGAATTTCTCTTTTGCGCTAATTCTTGATTCTTCTTGTGCACAACAAGTCCAAAGTTATTAAAATATGGGATACTCCTTCCTTGTGTTCATGCTTGCAGAAAATGCATCCCATGTCTTGGGAAGACCATTGAGTACTATATTTACCAGTTCCTTCTCTGAAATGATTTCTTCAATAGCTTGTAATTGATATATTAACTGAGAGATTCTCACAAGGTATGATGTTATGTTGTCATCATCATTCATTTTCATGTCACGGATCTCATTCTCTAGACTCATTACTTGTCCAATGTTTCTAACTGAGAAGAGGTTAGTTAGGGCATCGTACATCTTCTTAGATGAGTCAAGATGAGAGATGTAGGGTGTCAAGTGATCTTTTAAATATTCCACTATGATACTCATGGAATTGATGTCATTTTCCTTGAACTTCTCCATAATTGCAACGTTCTAAGGTTTCTTCTCTTTTCCTTCTTCAACCTGTGGTTCCACAATCTTTCCTTTCACGATATCCAACACTTTATTTTTGGCAAGGAGGAGGTCAATCCTTGTCTTCCATGCTCTGAAGTTAGAAGCCCCTTCTAACTTGTTTTTTGAATTCATAGAGTAATTCATGACTAATTTGACTTGGTCAACCTTTGACTTGGACCAAAAACTCAAACTTGGCATCTTAGCTTGCTGAGAGTACTAGGAGGTGCGTTGGGTTAGGTCACACTAGGCTATCCAAAAATTAGGTCAATCTCTTCACTTAAGGTGCCTCAACAAGAGGGTTAGGGTTTCATTGTTGCAGCAAAAATTGACTACAACTGCAACTGCAGCTGAGAAAATCCTTCCAATCTAGCTCACGGGAATATTGTATATCTCTTCAAGTTAGTGTTGAAAACTAGCACACTGGGACTTAAATGTTCAAACACACCTCCACTGTTCATAGTGGAGGCAGGGGACTATGAGCTTTTGCGAATGTTTTTTCCTCATTGCGCATTTAAGGTATATACGCACCAGTTAGATCATGAGAAATATAGAACCGGTGTGTCCATGTTCTAGTATAAACGCCATACCTTATGATAAACTTACATGCACCGAATAAATCACATTGACACCTTTGAAGAGTACACACCATGACATTCATAAATAATATAACATCGACATGTCCATGTTTTAATAGCACCACCATACTTTATGATAAAATTACATGCACCGAATAAATCACACCAGTACTATTGAACAATACCCCCAATGTTTGTTTATGTCTAAAGGTGCACCATGATAGGGTAAATAAATAAAAAATACCAAACAGGTTTTCAGTGTTACAATGCATCCTTTGCTTCCAAATTCTCAAGCAAGCACCATTGCTTACATTTATTCTTAAAACACTCTATTTCAAATGCTCTACATTGACCATGATAGCTCCATTGGTGGATTCCACAAATCTTCAAATTTTGGAAATCACCACGAGTTTTTATTTCCTCTCAATGATGCAACCATGCCTCTTTGGTACATAAGAGACTAGGTGAATTATTTATTACCTTCCTATTTGCATTTTCATCCAATCAAAATTATAATTTAGCTTGAAATTTCACATTTTTTTCATTTTTTTTTCTTTTCACGTAGTGCACTTGAACGATTTGTCTCACCCCGAAGTGGTGTGTACTGTGTTAAATACACAGTAAGAACCATGGCCGACGCATCCATATATGTTCACATCAGTGTTGTTCAATCTAGCACCTCGCGATAAATTACTAAAAACAAAGTGGTGCATCCTTCAGAACGCCCCAACACTGGTGCAAACTGGGATTATACCTGCACTGACCCATTACACTTCATTAAATTCACTGCTAGCTCGACAATATATAAAATTTTAACTAGTGGTGCACCAATTTTAACTAGCCACAATGGGGTGTACTCGAACATTAATTCCCCAGTAAATCATTGTTTAAATGCCTTGCCATAATTTATAAAAAAATACATGCACCGAATCAATCACACTGATGTCATTTAACATTACGCATCAGTACACTTTACTTAACTAATCGCACCGCTAACATAACAATTTATAAAATTTAGCTAAGTGGTGCAATAATTGTAATCCAATGCACTGACATTGTATACAGAAATGCGTCAATACATATATTTCCCGAATTTTCATAGCGGGGCATCTCATTGGACACCTTTTTTCTGGTGCACTCGCATTTACAATGCACCAAGGAACAAAATGATGGTTCTCCACTATCACAGTGGTATCGATGCATTAATAGTAACATCTTGCATCGACTCGTTGTGTCGTTTCGATGGACGCCTTGTAGTTGATGTTGTCGAAAACATAATTCATCGTTAAACAAAACATCGATGTTCCAATAGCATGGTAGCACTGGTGTGTTTATATTAACACAGCACACCATGTAAATTCATATTCAACAATTTCACTGATCGGTGTAGATGGATAAAAAAAACACACTGGCAATGTAAAGAGCATGACATTGGGCTAAATTGTCACAAATTTGCAGTGCAATGCCTCTTATGGTAAGCACCACTAAGATGCTAGGAAGTGCACTAATTGAGATAAAAATATCGGTGCGTTCTATTAATCGAACACACCACCAAGTTTTTGAAGCACAAATTTCCTCTACGGTGTGTCACATAAATAAAACGCACCGATAATTTCTACTAAAATACATCAAGAAAAATACATAATAATTTACCATCTCAGTTAATTTTATGGGATGCCCCATCATCGATGCGTTATAATACAAATGCACCAGTATCAATGCATACTAGTGTGTTACTTTAAACTAAATGCACCGAGGAGATTAACTTGTACCAGGAAAAATAGTTTTAAAATTATCATTTTGGTGCACATTGTAAAGCACGCTCGTTAACAGTGCGTCACTGGTTAAAAGTGTTCGGTGCATTAACTAACATAGAGAGTCGATCCATTTAATATAACCCAATGCACCACTAGATGGGGTGCCAACAAGTCACCCAGTCAACATCCCCCTAGAGCCACATCAATAATCCCTTCACCAACTCTTGACTTGACGCTCGACGACAGGAATTTATGATGGACAGTCTGGGTTCTAGGATCCATACGTTCGAATATGGTGTGTCATTGTTCCATCCAGCTACGAGTCTTTAACCTATTTTCCATGGCATGCACAACTATCATTTCCATTCGTGCCTCGAGGGTCTCTTCGTCTTTCCCTGTGTTTTTTTCCTACATCCTCGACTCCTAGTTCGTTGACTTCAACTCTAGTACTCACAGTGAAAATCTCACAAGCGTTTTGGCCCTCACCAATTACCATAAATTGGAATGCAACCCAACTTTGACTTTTCCTCCTCCTTCTTTCTCGACTCCTGTTCAACTCTGTTTTTCTTTCATGCCTCGTGAGAGAGGTTATCCAAAGCGAACCAACCACCTTAGCTCATGTATTCGAGGTCACAACACACTAGACCTTCGCCCAACCTCTCCATAGTTCCACTGTTACATTCATTTAGCCATGAAGCCTCATAATAATCCTTCAAGTACCTCTGAGGATGTGAAACCCAATCTTTCTTACCCTTCAACCTTTGTTCCCCATCCTCTCGACTCAATCACGGCTCCTGGTATCCACCCCAACCCACCTCCTCATCCTGGTTTCAAAGAGGCGGAGTGGGAAGTCATTCGAGAGCTTCAACGAGACAACAACGAGCAAAAATTTCAGGAGGAACTAATGGAGCAACGTCTGGACTGGTTGATCAATTCAAGTGCAACAAACCCCCAGAAGCATCATAGTGAAGAGGAGCTTCTCCATGCCATCATGATTCCAAAATGGTCAGAGTCCTCCAAGCATGTGTTCCCATACAATAATTTCTCTAAATAGATTTTAAGACAAGTTCTCTTTTGGTTTTGTTAGTTTTTGTTTGGTCTGGTAGTCAACAGAACCATGTTACCAGGTATAACTAGCCTCCTGAGCTAATGTTTAAGACTTATTATGTAATTATGTTTGAGTTTAGTTTCCATAATAAAATACTCTAGAACTTTAACACTTGGTGGTGGGGATGGTTTCCACTATTGGTAGCCTCAACACCAATGTCACTGATACTTTTTGTATTTTCTATTTATAAAATGTAATATAATAATAGCTATCTTACAAAAAAAATATAACCTAGTGCACTATGTGGTTTAACACCAACCCTTAACCCATGCGCTACATATCACAACGCACCGCTATAGATGTCGGTGCTCGAATAACAATGACACGCCAGTGTGTTATATTTAATAGATGTCTATTCGGTTCCTAATATTTGATATGGAGCACTAGACGTGATGCATATGTATTTGTTAAGAGCACCGCTTACTTTTTCACTTTTTTTTTACAAACATAAATTATTTTCAGATTTTGATAAATACAAATTAGTTGTATATGTTTGTGTTTTATAATTTAAATTCATTTTGTCTATATATATGTGATTTAAAAGGATTTTATGTGAATTAGATATGTCGACAACACCGAGTGCAGTAGAAACAATAGTAGTAGCCAAAATAAAAACAATTTAATTTACAATCTACATATGCAAACCTTCACAATTAAATTTTGTGGAGGTTTTTCTTTGTGGAGGCAAAAACATAGGTCACTCTTCAGTGCCTCTGATAATTTAGTGTATGGACTCGATCTTATACCACTTCCTTAGTGCTATGCCTCGCATCTCCTCCTTTGCTGACCACTTGAATTTCTCCAAGATACCGTCCTTGTCATTCTTGTAGCCATAATATGAACTGACGTCAATTCGCTTGTAGATCGCATACATGCACCTCGTCTTCTTCACCTCGAGGGGGCTTATCAAATATCTATTTAAGGATGGGATGTAATTTCGTAGCCTCGAAGTATATGTAACTGGGTCCTTTGCTTGTGGCACCGAGCACAAAAACTTCATTCCCTTCCAAGTCTGTCATCTTGGCCCCTACTTTGGAATAATTAGGACTATCAATCTCTACAATCGAAGCTTCCCTGTTCATCAAGAAAGGACCCTGGTGGATGTCATAATTATAACACTATTTCAGCCTCAAGATTGACCTAAGCTCCATATTGTATATTTAATAGAAGTTAAGAAGCTCATTTGGAAAAAAAATCGATGATCCATAAACTTTGTCAGCATGTCTTATTGCTAAATATTAATAATTTCCTTGGCCTCGGCCTGCTCCTACATGAGATCCTCACCCATGTACTTACTAAGAATTTCATCATTTTTATTCTTCTCCACAACCATGTGTTCGATCATTTTCTCATCCTGAAGGGAACATGGGAAAAAAACTCTTTCTCTCTCTCTCTCTCTCTACTCTTGGTTTCCCTTGTCTTGCTCTCCAATTTCTTCCACCACATCATCATCTTCCTCGAATAGGACCAATGTAACGACAATGACATACTCTCTCTTGATCATCAACATGGCCTACCTCTAGATAGACTTGATCTTCTGCCACTCCCTCAGTGCTCTGGCCCACATCTTCTCCTCTGCTAGCCACTCGACTTTCTCCAAGACATTATTCTCGTCATCGTCGTCTCCATAATAACTGGCGTCAATTCATTTATATATAGCACACATAGACCTCCTCTTATTCTCCTCACGGAGCTCATTGAATAGATATTTAACGTTGGAGAGGAATTTCCCAGCCGTACTTGTACAATTGGTTACTGGAATATTGTAACTTGTCATCTTCCAACAATCAATTGTACAAGTGCGACTGAGAAATTCCTCCCCAATGTCAAATAGCTATTCGATAAGCCCCCTGAGACAAAGAAGAGGAGGTCTAGTTACGTGATCTACAAGCTAATTGATGCCAGTTATTATAGCGATAACGATGATGAAAACAGTATCATGAAGAAACTTGAGCAACCCATAGAGGAGGAGATGCAGTCCAGGGCATTGAGGGAGTGGAAAAAATAGAGGGAGTCTGGGTTGAAAATCAAGAGAGGCAAGGTCGTTTCCATTACTCTGGTCTTA
>JASDQU011025248.1:0-12473 GCA_032191745.1 Picea mariana | reverse complement strand
ACTGCTCTAATACCAACATGATCCGAGATATTTTCTTTCGATGACCTATTAAAGAATTGTATTAAATGAGCATAAACTGAAGTACACCATAAAGAAGGAAAAACTCAAAAGGAAAGAGACATAAGCATGCAATATGAACGCAAAGAACTTGATAACGAAGTTTGTCCCTGGTGGACTATGTCTTCGGGTCCTGCTCTCAAATGGGTAAGACTTTTTATTAACTCCACAAACGAATTGGGAAAGATACATAAGTATACCTCATTCTGGAGTTAATCTATAGAAGCTTTGCTCAGATCAGAAAACTAACATCACCACTAGCATCAAATTACCTAAAAATGACTGTCTCTATGCCTCGATCTGAGTCTGACACTTTCAGGCCCAAGAGACACCCCTGCCTTGGTTTCCATGCCCTTCTTCTACAATAAATGACTAGGAAGAATATTGAAATGCATTCCCTGTCTCGAAATCTGTTCCAAAATCTGTATGGGCCCGCCTTTGGTTCTCCTCCGTCTCCCGTACACTGGCAGAGGCCCCTTTTTATAATAAAAATCGAGCGGTTAAACATTAATGAGTGGTTGGCGCATTGGTTAGTGGGACTATTTTAGGGCTGTAGGTTAGCGGAGGTCCCGAGATCGAATCTCGCAGACTCCCCTTTTAACACTTGGTTATAACCAATTTTTGGTGGGCTTGCCAAGTTTGGTGGGCGACTGCTAAAATGACGGGTGGTTTGGAATATGCCACCATATCTGGTGGAACCGCTACCATATTTGGTGGCATGTAATTTATCTTTTTTTTTAATATTTAGGTTGTTGGTTGTCATTGGGAATTTGCCCACTACCACGTGGTAGCCCATGACTGGGCCATGTGGCAGCCAATCATTCACCCACATCACCTCCTTTGCACAGTCAGCCTGCCACATCACCTCGCTTCCATGTCATCCTACCACGTGTTTATGGATGACATGTGTCCTATACGGATGTGCCACATGAAAAATTTTCATTAGTCCACAAGTTAACCCAAAAAGTCCAAAAATGAGTGACACATGGCAACCTCTCGTGCTACCACATCATCATTACATGTGTCACCCTCTACGCTTTACACGTATGTTGTATGAACGATGAAATCATCCATACTGATGCTGTCGTCAGTAGTACAAATGCTGACTCATCCGTGCTAACTGGGCTAGGTTGACCAAAATGTTGACCAAGAATATATTTCGATCCGTAACTCTGTTTGATGAGATGTTTGTGTCATTAGAAAGCTTGCGACATTCTCTTCGTGATCATGCCATTTTCACTGAGTTTTGGGAACTTTGGATTTTTTCCATTTCTCTATCTGTTGAAGCCATTTTGAGCGTCCTGAGTTGACTTTGCGAGTTCTGAGTTTTTATTAGCCTTCTATGGATCCTTTTTGGATCACCACCTCGACTCCATTACCCTTGAAGGCACTAGTCCTCTTCTCCTATTCCTTGACAAGACTACACTCAACTTCACTTGCTATCTCTACCAACTTAACTTAACTTACTAACCTAGTTTTAAGGTACTAACTTGATGTTGTCATAATCATTGCTACAACCATTGTTTTTCAGCTTATATTAGCCTACTAACCATCTAAATCAACCCACAAAATTGCATGAAGCAAAGTACTATCAACTAGAGTTAAAGTGTGCATAAATTGCTCTTTACAAAGTGCATTTCTGAAGGTTTCTTGCAGTTGTCATTACTCTTGTTTTGTTGCTGTTACACTCACTTTTCAAAGCCTTTTAAGCCTATTTTCTGATTGATAAGCCACCCATAATTTATACTAGGAAATCCACAATCAATAAACGCTAAAAGTGTTCACTAAATTTCCTTGTCAAGGTACATTTCTGAAGTTGTTTACTGCTATCATAGCTGTTAATTTTCTGTTGTTATAATTTCTTTGACAACCTTTTAAATTCATTACTTGGATTCTATTAATCTAGAAATTGTAAGTGGAAAAAATATTATCATTGCAAAATCTTTATATTTTATTACATTGTCCTTATAAGTTACAATTTCTGGATTTATTACTGTTGCTTCACATCTATCCTTTATGCATAAACTTGTTTGGTAGCAGACTTTTATATTGAATTCACTAATTGAAAGCATTGATATCATTAGTTATTATATAAAGTTTGTTGTTTCTTTGGTAAAGGGCAGGTATCATTCACCTTATTTCCCCTTAACCCCTTGACACAACCTTTCCAAGTGACTTCATTCATTTGAGTGACCTAAAGAGAGGGGTGGTATTACCTTGTCTTATCCTCCTCCATCAACCAACTAGGTCCTGGGATGTTTCCATTGTAGTGAGGTTTTCCTCCTCCTAAAGAGAAAGATGTACCTTATTGAGGTTATAGTGATAGGGTTGCCTCCGTGTTACATCAATCTAAGCCTACTTTCCTTTAGGTTTTGTGAAAATATAGATTGCGCAAAAACAATACTGTTTATTGCAAATTTCTTCCATGGTAACATCTTGAGGGGCACACTAGATGTTATGAGCATGGGGATTATATCATCTAGTAATTTTTCATGGAAATGCATTGACAATAGTGTCTTAAAGGTATTGTTTCTTAGTTCATATTTCTTTCCTTCATCGTGGTGCTGTTCATCACTCCTAGCATGAGACAACAATTCAAGTGGTACACAAGGCAAGTTAGGGAAGGTGACTACTTGGATTTTATATAATATGGTAATGGATTTCAATCAAGTGAAATGAAGTGAAATGAGCAAGTTGTGAACACAAATATGGACAAGTCAGTCAAGTCGGTCGACAAGCTATAGTCAATTATTAGAGCAATCAATTAGTACAAATATACACAAAATACTTTAACTTTCAAAGTCACAACTTCAATTTCCAATAAAAAACTATGTAATGACATCCAACCATGGTTGTTAAAACATAGTCAAGTCAAGCATGTTTTTTTAAATAAATGGATTGTGTTTGCGTTGCCATCGTGAATCTATTATATGAAAACTACATTAAAATCTTTCCATGGTTGTGTGCACAAGCATCCTCACATTTTGTCTTTTTGATATGCATATGAATTCTTCCTCATAGTAACATTTTAAGCCAACCCTGTTTTTCAATGACACCTTAAAAAAATTATCCTTTCTTTATTTTCAATAAATTTGTCCATGTCATTTATTGTTGTCTATGTGTAAACATTTTATTTTGATGTTTCTTTAGTTTGGTGTTGAGCCTTCAACAACTTCTCAAAGTTTTAGAATTTTAAGACTCTTCCTTTCAAGTTATGATGATTTCCAAGTTATGTTCTCATTGGTTTGATAATTTTTAAATTTGGGTTGAAGTTCTAAATGTTTGATGCATGCATGATTATATCCTTATAGTTCAAGAAAACCACTAAGGTGATTTTGTCCTTTATTTACAATCTTTTAAATTCATGTCTTAGTATTTTAGGTTTTTTTGGGAAAACAACTTTCATGCTTCTTTGAAAGCCTTGAAGGGTTTTCAAAAGTTCAATTTTAAGAAAAGATTTGAAAGTTTCTTTTGACCATTTGAGTTTTATTTTTTTGGCCCTTTTGTAATGTTTGTTTTGTCCTAGCAAATTTTCTTTCAGGCTTTTTCTAACGATTACTTTTGAAATTTCCTCAAATACTTAGACACTTTTCAAAAGTCCAAACCTTGAAAAAGTCCCAAAAACTATGAGAACATTTTGTAACTTTTTCTTTTAGATCCCTTTGTTGAAATCACTCAGGATTGTTTCAAAGTCCTAATTGTCAAAGGTCCCAAAATATTTTGGGGGATTTCACAACTTCACCTTCAAAAGAACATGCCTTGTTCCATGCCTGGTTTCAAAGAAATCCAAAACTTCAAACTTTTGAAGGTTTTTGAAAGACTTTGGGGCTTTTCGAAAGTTTCAACATTGAAAAGACCTGAAAGCTATCAAAATATTTTAACTTTATCCTTTGGAGCCCTTTTGTTGAGATCTTTCGGGATGGTTTTAAGTGCTAGTTACAAAAGGCCCTGAAAACTTTCAAAGCATTTACTAACTTCGAACTCCTATTATTTCCCAAAAAGGATTGGTATGTTGCATAAATTCTCATCTCCAAAAGAGTGCATGTCTAATTTCGGGGAAAATCAAATATTTAAAATTTTAATCCATCCTGGAGACTTTAGGGCTATATGATTTTTTATTTGATTTCTCTTGCTGACCTAATCATCTTTAGAAAGATTTCAGGCCCTTAACTTTTAACTTTCAAATGTCATCAAAATTATTGAGGGATTTCACAATTTCACCCTCGAAAGAATGTCGATGCATGCCTCAAGGAGGATTTGACATTTGAACTTCTAAATCAAATTGATGTTGTCAAGGTTTTGTGAATGTTTCCCTAAGTTTTAATTCCATAATCAAAGGATTGTTTTGAGGAATTTTTTATCTTTAAACTTTTAAACATCCCTGAAACTGTTGAGACTCTTTGTAAGTTCCTCCCCTAAGACATGCTTGTACCTAGAGTCCTCAAATATTTTATGAACTTAATTTTTTTTTGTATGTCAAACGTTGTTAGGGAGTTTTGAATGTTAAACTTTCGACTTATATTGATAATCTTTGGTCACCTTTTAGCGAAGTTAAAACTCAAAGCTCCCTGTTGGATTTTAGAAGTCTTTCAAATTTCACACCCAATTTGAATAATCCTTGAGAGTTACTTAAAAGTCACCATTGAACACTTGAATTGGGTGCATTTGATGTGTAATTCCTCCCCATGATTTTCCGAATCCTTTACATTCAAAATTTAATGGTCCCTTGTAACTTGCAACCCTAGCCACGAAAGTTAATTTCCTTTGAAGCATAGCTATTGATAGCTTAAGGACACAAGGACTGTTAGTTTAATACTTATAGTTATTGAAAATCATTGATTGACATTGTCTTATTTCCTTGCTTTGGATTGTTTTGAATGGCTATGTACGATTTTATGTTCCCCTGGAAGAAACATTCACAGAAGAAACACAAGGAATCATAGAAGAAAGTAAGAAAAAAGGGGATGAAGATACCAAGGTAATATTGAAGGTAGAACAAAAGGCCCAAAGTAGAGAAAGAAGGAAGCCCAGGAAAAAGAGAGACATCAAGATGAGGAAGATCAAAGGAAAAGAGAGAAAACAAAAAAATAAAAGAAAAAAGAAAGTGGAAGAAGAAAATAAAAGAAAAATGGATGAAGAAAATAAGAAAAAAAAGAATATGAAGATGAGCATTTCTAACTATAGGATGAAGTAAAGAATTAGAAGATCACATTAGAGTCGTGGTGTAGGCCATCCTATCTATGTTTGATCTTTTCATCCCAAGGATTAAGACACACGTGTAGGCTTCAACTAGGAAAATAGGATTAATTAAAATCTACTGGAAAATTGTAAAAAACATGGCAAAATTGAAGTGAAAACATGACTTACTCAGGGTTCCAATAGAGCAACATGTGTTCCCTTATGCTAATGCTATTAATGGAATTTTGGGAACATGAGAATATTACATCAATAATCGTATACAAGAGTAAAGACAATGAAGTTATACAACATCTCAATGCTCCAAGTAGTTTAAAAAATTGATGAACTTATGTAACTAACTAAATCTTGTTTGATTACTTATAAATAAGATACAAACCAAAAGAAAAGGGCTTTTGGTAGTTTCACTTTTTGTAAAAAAAGTTTATATACAACTTTAAAGAGGAGAACCCATTTTGGACAAGTTTTTTTTGAGAAAAACTTTGATTTTGATGTTGTAAATGTGTGATTTTTCTATCTGAACATTAGAGTTGTAGCAAGAATGTTTCTTTATAGTGCATATTATTCTTCTGTATAAACAATGAATTCTTGTTTATGTTTCTCTCAGATGTTTGTCTAAAGTAGTAAGCATAGGATTGTAATTAGTTGTTTTATTTTAGAGTGTTTTAATATTATTCATTTAGTTATCTATATTATTTTTATTAACTTAGTAACTTTCTTACTGAAGATAGAAGGAGTTATATGTTTGGTGCTATGCTTACATTTTTAGTAACCCTATCCTAACTAGGAAACCTTAGAAAAGATTTACACTTTGCATATAGAATAAAATTGCATTTACATTTGCATTTAGCATTGTATGGTTTAAAATAATCTTTAAAACCCAATAATAGTTGTCTGGCCAAAATTCGATTGGGTTCCCTATTCCAAACAATGACGTCTAATTGGGACTTCTCCACGGGGAGAACCCCTGCCATAGAAGATGAAATTTCATGTTCCAACACTTGGTAAACCCAAAACAGTAATATACAACTAGTTGCATGACAAAGGATCAATTTTGAAGTCTTCATGTCTCTTCAATGACACTTTATTCATAGAAGGCTATTAAATATTTTTTTTGACAAAATAAATTTAAAATAAAAAAAATGTTTGTCAATGATCCAGGTGGATATCGATGGTGATCCAAGTGGATATTGGTGGCCACCCACCTATTCCAACTGGCTGCTCTTGTCCGTTTTTGTTCAACACGTTCTTCTGTACTTCTTTGTAGTTGTGGGTTCTACACTTCTGGGGTTCTTTGAAGCCCCAAACACCTCTAGCTAGATACTAGTGGCCTATCGCCTAATCCAACTGGCTTATTTTGTATGTTTTCAAGTCAACACATCTTGTTGTACTTCCAGGGTCGTTTTGGGGCCCTAAACATTGTTTTTTTTGGCTCTCCATAGTCAAACTACAAACAGAATCAGAGTTTGATGACAGAATGTGTAGTTCTTTGGAATACCTTTCCAATGGGCTATCATGCACCTAAAATAGAGGTTGTATGCAAAAGTTATGACCCTGAGAAGTTGAGGTACCAACTTACACCAACTTACCCATAGGGGCCCACATGACTTTTGGCGTTTCACCTTCTAGGGTTAGGTTTTTGGATGTCTAGGGTTTTGGCATTCATGAGTAATATAAAAAAGGCCTCTGGAGCCTCATTGTAATCCATTCTGCTTAGACGAATGCGCATAGAAGCCACATCTCTTCTCAGAGATAGCTACCACCATTCGAGCAAGTGTTTCAGTTCCTAGTTTTATAGTTTCAACCTATTTCATTATTCAATAGAAGATATTGTTCACTGGATATTTGTTTTATTATTCATATCTATGTGTTCATTGTATTCAGTCTGTTAATTAGTTCGTTCCACTCCTAAATATGGATCAATGGTATCAGAGTGATCTTCTCTTCATTTATTTTCTTCGTGCATGTCCCCGACAATATCTGGGTACAAGAAATTGAGAATCGAACCAATAAAGCCATTGAAATATCGTTCATGACGATCCCCAAAAAAACCCATGGGGGACGAAAAGAAAGATGATGGAGCGGAATATCCTATTAAAATGTTGCTCGAGGAAGCCCTCGCGTGACAAAGGAACAAAATGATGGACAACTTCGCACAAATCCTTCGATGACTTCCCATAGGAGAAGCATATTCATCAAGTGGCCATGCAACCCCCTTCAAGGTACATATACATTTTGATATTCCATTATTTGAAGGACTGATAGATGCAAATGCTGTAGATAAATGGTTGAATCTGCTCAAAGGATGTTTTTTGATCCACAATTTTTCTGATAGGGAAAATATCACTTTTTCACTCCTTAAGGCCATTCTCGATGTTAAAGACTGGTGGGATACTTACTTTGAGCAAAGGGCTGTAGAGGAATATGCAATGTTTGTGGTGCCCCCTACATGGGATTTCTTCTGGGATGCCATTAAAGAACAATACTACCCTGTTGGAAGCTGCGAGGACCAACACACCAGATGAACCACCCTACGTCAAGAAAGGGACCAGATAGTACCATATTTCACCAATATTTTCCATACCCTGCACACCAAGTTGGGTATCAAAGACTCTAAGCATCATCTAGTGCTCAAATACTGTGACTGTTTGCATAGATACATTAAAAAAATTGAATTTTCTGGACATCGCCTATTGGGCACGACTTATAGATACGTGGTCAAGATTGAGTAGAAAATTAAGAAGAAAAGGTGAGATTTTGGGTCTGTAAACCCCTCATAGCTAAAGCAGAGCATAGGAAGCACCGACCCACCCAAAAAGGGACCAAGTCAAGATGGTCACCCTCAGGATAACCAATACAAGCCACAACACAAGAAGGGAAGTGAAAAGACGAAGAAGTACATGGGAAAATGGTGTGAGTACCATAAAATCCCTTGGCACAACACCGAAGAATGTTGCTCCAAGTAGTCACTCATGGCCGAACTAAAGGCTTCTGAGTCAGAGGCTGATTCTGATTCTAAATCAAATCCTGAAGGAGGGAAGCATATTATTGATGCTGAACCCAATTCCACTTTCACTACCACCAAAGTCCGACCAAGTGAACTAGAAGAACCAGAGGAAGGAGAACACCTCTTTCACTCATAGATGTGGGTAAAAGGGGATCCACTTCATTTCATTGTCGACAATGGGAGTAAGAAGAACCTAATTTCAGCAGAGGTCATCAAGCGGCTGGACCTGCCAATGACACCACACCCGCAACCCTACGCCATCGATTGGCTTCCCCAAGGAAGAGATCTCTGTGTCAGCCAATAGTGTCATATGGCCTACGACATCAGGGCTTTCAAATATGAGGTACTGTGTGATATTGCTCCCCTTGATGTTTGTGATGTTATTTTAGGACAACCATATTTGTGGAAGCGTCATGTTTTGTATGAGTCCATACCCCACAGTGTTATTATTACTTTGGGTAGACAATTGTACAGGTTACCAGAGGTAGCGTTGCCTACTATTATTTCTTTAATCTATGCTAAGAAATGCAGTAAGGTCATCTCATAGACTGAGAAGTTCATCTTCTTTGTGATCCATTCTCACAGTAAGAAGAAGGTCACCACCACATCCGTGGCCTCTACATAGAGCCTCTCTTTGCAACAGAAGCAAGTGGATGAGATCATGGAAGAATACAAAGACATATTCTCCTCACCTACAGGGATACTGACACACTGCCAAGTCAAGCATTCAATTGATTTGACCCTCGACACACCTTTACCTAATGGACCAGTCTATCGTCACTCGTTGATGGAAAATGATGAAATCAAGTGAGAAATCCAAGAGATGCTTCAAAAGGGGCACATCAGACCCAACTCCTCCTCTTGCGGAAGCTTGATTGTACTGGTGCAAAAGAAGGACAGGACGTGGTGACTCTGCATTGATTATAGAGCCTTAAACAAAATCATAGTCAGGAACTGATACCCCATTCCCAGGATTGATAACCTTCTTGACCAACTCAAGGGGGAAAAGTTCTTCAGCAAGATTGAACTAAAGTGTGGATACCACCAGGTTCCCATCGAACCAATTTATGTAAGGAAGACAACCTTCAAATCTAAAGAAGGTCTCTTCGAATGGTTAGTCATGCCCTTTGTCTTAACAAATGCACTATCCACTTTCATGAGGTTGATGGATGATGTATTGAGACCCTTAAACAACTCCTTTGTGGTGCTATATTTGGATGACATCCTTATCTTCAACAAAATGTGGGAGGAGCACATGCGATATATTCAATAGGTTTTGAGCACTCTACGACAACACAAGCTATATGCCAACTTGGAAAAATATTCTTTTGGCATGAACAAGGTCCAATACTTGGGATACATTTTTGATAAGCATGGGGTACATGTTGATCCATATAATATCCAAGTCATCCATGACTGGCAATCCCCAACCACACTGACCGAGCTTTAGAGCTTCTTAGGACTAGCCAACTTCTATCGATGGTTCATGTTGGGATTCTCTCATATTGCATGGGCCCTCAACCAGGTGACTAAGGGTGGTGGTAGGGACAAGTTTGTGTGGGGGAAGGAACAACAATGAGTATTCGATGATCTGAAGCATCGCTTGTTATCAACTCCAATACTTTCCTTTCCCAATATGAAACAACCGTTCAAGATTGAGACTGATGCATCTGACTATGTTGTGGGCGCAGTTCTCACTCAACACGGGCATCTGATGGCATACCATAGTGAGACACTCTTCGATACTGTTTGAAAATACCCCACCTATGACAATGAAATGTATTCCATTGTACAAGCTCGTTGTCAATGGAAACATTACATTCTGGGAAAAAAGACGATCATACACACTGATCACAAGCCTATGCAGTTCATACAAAAACAAGGGAAATTACAGAATGACCACCATCAGAAGTGGTCCACCTACTTGCAACAGTTCCATCTCAACATCAAGTATAATACATGTATCTCAAATCGTGTCTCCTACTTCCTCAGTCAGACTCTTGTGGTTGCACTCACCAATGTGCTCCATTCCTGTGGACATGAAGCATTTGAGTGGCCCTAACTTTATCAACAAGATCCAGACTTCGCCACCACATATCAACTCTTAGGTATAGGTGTGACTGTCACCAATTTTCACATTTAGGACTGACTCTTATGCCACCTGGGCCATCTCTATGTTCCTACAAGTGAGCATGCAAAGATGATTTGGGAAGCCCACTACAGTCGGGTGGCAGGACATTTTGGCGTGGAGAAAATTGTGGTCGTTCTTCATAAACATTTTTATTGTCTAAATGCACATTGCGATGTTTGGAAATGTTTGACACATTGCAACCTTGGGATATGTGTGTCACAATGCAATTTGAGGCAATGTTCCTCACATTGGGATGATAGGGCGATGCAAGACAGATTACAACATCTCAAAATGACTGTCATAATGCGATGTCAGGATATGTGCATCACATAGGAACGTGAGGAAATGTTCGTCACGTTGCGACGACATGGCTATGTTCATCACATTGCGATGCTATTTTTGGTAGATTGCAACGTTACTATGTTCGACACATTGCGATGTTTGGAAATTTTTGTCACATTGTGACGTCAATTGATATATGTATTACATTCTAACATGAGGAAATGTTCGTCACATTGTGAAGATAGGGCAATGTGCAACACATTGTGACCTCTGTTGATGTTTTTCACATTGCGACATTACTATCCAAATTACTATGACATGGCTATGTTCATCACATTGAGATGTTTGGAAATGTTTGTCACAATTCAACGTTAGGATATGTGCATCACATTGAAAGGTGAGGATGTGTTTGTCACATTGCGATGAAAGGGCTATGTTCATCATGCCACGACATTTGTTTATGTTTATCACATTGCAACATTTGGAAATGTCTATCACAATATCACATCAGGATATGTGAGTCACATTGGAATGCGAGGATATGTTTGTCACATAGAAACAAGAGGGTATGTTCGTCACATTGCGACGTACGTTTATGTTCATCCCATTGTGACGAAATGACTATGTTCATCACATTGCGATGAAATGACTATGTTCGTCCCATTGCGACATTTAGAAATGTTTGACATAGTGCAACCTTGGGATATGTGCGTCATAATGCAATGTGAGACAATGTTCGTCACATTAGGACGACACGGAAATGCAGGACACATTACAATGTTTGAAAATGACTATCACAATGTGACGTTAGGATATGTGCGTCACATAGGAACGTGAGGAAATGTTCGTCACATTGCAACGACATGGCTATGTCCATCACATTATGACACTGCTATTTTTGTTAGATTGCAACGTTACTATGTTCGACACATTGTGACACTGCTATTTTTGGTAGATTGCAACGTTACTATGTTCGATGCATTGCGACGTTTGGAAATGTTTGTCACATTTCCCCGTCAAGATATATGTATTACATTGTAACATGAGGAAATGTTCGTCACATTGTGAAGATAGGGCGATGTGCAACACAATGCGACCTCTATTGATGTTCGTCACATTGCGACATTACTATCCAAATTACGATGACATGGCTATGTTCACCACATTGCGACGTCTCAAAATGTTTGTCACAATTCAACGTTAGGATATGTGCATCACATTGAAATGTGAGGATGTGTTTGTCACATTGCGATGAAAGGGTTATTTTCATCACGTTGCGACGTTCGTTTATGTTCATCACATTGCAACACTAGGGCTATTTTCGTCACATTGTCTCATTATGATGTTTGGTGGATTGCAATGTTACTATGTTTGACATGGTGTGATGTTTGAATTTTTTTGTCACATTGCGACAACAAGATATGTACATCACATTGCAACATGAGGAAATGTTGATGTTCGTGACATTGCGATGTTATTGTTACTATCCAAATTATGATGATATGGCTATGTTCATAACATTGTGAGATTAGTTTATGTTCGTAACATTGCAATGTTACTATTTTCAGCAGTTTGTAACATTACTATGTTCGTCAGAGTGCAACATTACTGTGTTTGTCACTGTGTAACGTTACTAAGTTCAACACATTGGAACATTACTATGTTCATCATGTTGTAACGTCCATTTTTGTTCGCGAGATTGCGACATTGGGGAATGTTCATTGCATAAGAAGGTTGGTTTGTGCTCGATATGTTAAGATAACAAATTTCTAGCAAAGTTTATATATATATATATATATA
>JASDQU011025245.1:17930-28765 GCA_032191745.1 Picea mariana | reverse complement strand
GAGGATGAAGCTGGACTAGCTACGAAGGTATGTTCTCTCGGGAACTTCGCAAAAGTTTCTTCTATATCCTTTGAAGAGGCAGCGAAACAGAATAGGTTATCCTTTAAGGACACTGTTAGAGGTGTTTTGGGGAAGTGACAACCTACGAAGCTTAATACAAAAGTGTGGAAGCCAAAAAGAATGAAGCTTTCTTTGGTCTTGGGGATGGGTGTAGGGCTTGAAGATTCATGCTCCCTTGCAATGTTTGCGCTTGTTGGTATGCTTGCCTATTTCCTTTTCTGTCAAATCTTGGTAGTGGAGTGGATGAAGGTCACATGGGAACCCATTCTGGATTATGCACTGGAACTCCTCACACTATCGAGGGGTTGGTTTGGTTTTGTATTCAAATCTCCTAAACATTCAACAAGGATTCTGGAAAGTTTCTGGGGTTTTTAAGGAAACAACCTTATGCTCAAGCGGTGGAGGCTAAAATTTGACCTGCTACTGAATATTTTAGCTTTCGACACCTGTGGGTGTTGTTACCAGGTCTTCCTTTACAGATGTCGAACCATAAAGCCTTGGAGGCTATTGGAAATGTGTTGGGGTTCTTTATAAAGACTGATGAGGAGGCTATCCTCTCGAGTGACAAACGTATGGTAAAAATACTTGTAGAGATTGACGTACATGGTGGGATACTGGATACACTAGAGATAGAATGGTGTGACATGGTGATAACACAAAGGTTGGACTACCTAGGGGTTCCTTTCCATTTCCCACACTATCCACAGACAAGTCATCTAGAGAAGGATTATCGACTCCCTTTTGGTCTTTATTCCGATGAGCCACATTCAGATGACATTGTTACTAATGGTTATTCCCTGGAGGTGGAGACATTGGAGCAGGTAAACTACCTAGGAGCTCAGGATTTGGACTGATCTTCACTATCAACTACTACCTTTGTGGGTAAGTTACGTCATTATGTTCCTTCTCTCTATTGTACTTTGACTGCATGGTAAATAGATAACCTTGATTCCTTTTTTTCTGCATTATGAAATGAAATTGGGATGTCTGATACATCTGAGATGTGAGTCTGAGGTAAACATTATGCTCATTGAATGAGGTGTTTCTACACTGGATTCAAAATTTGTTGAGTGTACAACTTACTCCCCTCCGGATGAGTCTCCACACAAGACAAAAACTGATCAACCAAACATTTTTTTGTCGGAATAATCTCCTCTTCTTCCGGGCTATGAGGAGCTTGATTAAGTGATCATTCATTGGATAAGATGCTTATTGATCTTGTCCCTACTTTTAGGGAGGTAAATAGTCTGGTTACTATCCTGATTGTTTTAAGAACTGAGGTGGCTGCTGGGGAACCGAGAAATATGGAACCTGATCCATTAGTTTCAGATGCCTCGAATGGCAATTCACTTGCATGGTCTCGAGGATTGGGTCTTGAAATTTCACCTGTAAAGACTATAAGTGCCCATAAAAAGTGGGGTCTACCCATTCCAACCTGTTAGCACTAGAAGTCACCTCCAGATTGTGTTGGAGGTAAGCCCAGTACCCATCAAAGTTTTATATGTCACAAGTTGGTTTTATACAAGGTCAAATGGGTGCAGACTCAAGATGATATCATTTTAACTCAGAAAACTAGGCCACAAATGCATAGGGAAGTGAGGGCCACAACTAGCTTCAGTCAGGAAAATGAGTTTAAATGTGAGTAAAGGGAAGACTTAATGAGGAAGGTGAATGAGACTGCTATGGGCATCAGGCCTTCCAGCAGCTCAAAGAATAAAATCTCAGATTCAATATAACTCTTGAGCTCAAGATTCAGACACTACAATATGTCCAAACGACACAACTGCAACAACAAAATACTCAAACCTCCATAATCCTGCAACTACAATGACTCGACTAGATCTTCCATGCCCGATCCATCTAGTGTAAGAGGGAAAAGACAACACAGGGAACTGAGTAAAACTGATCACGATGAAGTTATAATCAAGCCTACATTATAACAACATAACAATCCTCTGTTGGATCATCCATACTTGAGTGTTTCAACACAACTGAACAAAGATATGGAAAGAAGCTGACTTCTATTAATCTGACAGTCTCAAATCAAAATACACAACCAAATCTTCATAAAAAACTTTACAATCGGGAGCCTAGCTCAACCATAGACCTCTAATAAAACTCAAAACTACATACATATACTCAAAAATTCGCCCCGCAGAGGCATGCTCGAACCACTGCATTAACATTTTTAGTCATCCTTTGCTCTATCAGATTGTGCAGGCCTCCTCATGTTAGATGTGAGCCAGACGTCATTATGTGCTTTATAAGAAAAACTGTCCATAATTCACAGTTTGCATTTACAGTCTCTCTCTGCATGTTTTCCATTTATGGGGTGAGACAAGGTCTCAAATGCCACCTCACTTTCATGAAATGTCTGCATCAGAATCAAGATGGGGCCGAGTCGACTTGGCACCTGGAAAACGTGGCGGATTCTTTCTACGACCAACACCGAGGTTTTGGCCCCTGGTGTCGCTCACGTAAACTCTGCACCTTTATCTGCATGCAACCCTGTGTCATGACCCAACGCTTATCTCCATAGGTGCTCCAGGATTTTTCCCTTCGAGAATCCTCATATCACTTGACAAAAAAATCCCTGACTCTCGATTTGACGAAATCTCCCTACTTGGATCAATGGTCAAGGTTTCTTTCCAATTGATGGTTGAGGCTCCTTGCGATGGGCGCCAACCTTTCAATGTGAACTCCAGCTACGACCTTGGGCCCACTCTAGAGTGATTTGCAACTTTGGGCTTCGGGTGCACTGATTTGAGTCACTCCTAACTCTATTGATCCCTAGACTCCCGAATTGGAGCTTAGCGAGCGATATCTCCCCTTAGATATGTTTGTTCCTTAGCACAACGTACCCCAACTTTGGATGACACACATTTGTAGGTTTTTAAGCCCCCTTATTTAACATTTTGTCACCCAAGGGCCAAATCTAAAGGAAAAACACCCCCTTGGAAGAATATGTGATAACATTAGGCTCCATGGGGGATAGAGTCCTCCATGCGAGGCTCTAGGAACTCCTTTTGCAGTTCCAGTCTCCTTCTTCATTAGGCTATGGAGTCAAGATCAAAACACCCTGCTGAGGACTACAGGCCAAAAAACACACTATTCTAAATGAAAGAAAATGCATGGGCTCCGAAGGAGCTTATTTATGTACATTCCTATACTAATTGATTTTTTACATAGTGCTAGGTAAAAGAAAACTTCCACCATGGCCATTCAAGTAACTTCCTAACTGGAAGCTCATCTACTCGGCCAGTGGTGAATAACAGATGATGCAATCATGAAAGAAGAACGATTACATCCTTCATATTTCCTCCAGATGGAAATGGTGGGATCAGACCTAGAGGCTTCAAATCATGGAAGAAATGAAACTATGTGTACTCCTCCACAGGTTCATAGAATGAGTGGAAAACTCCAAAAAATTTGTAGTAGAAATATTGCTCTGCTCCATAGATGCTCACGCATGGTTGAATGTCTCTAGCAACCGCAGGTGGGTGAAAAGCTGATGCATGCTATTGATCCACTTCTCCTTTGTCTTCTCTGATAACATATGCTATTTGATGGCAAGAAATATCCTCATGTATATCAATGGATGGATCCTCCTCTTTATCATGTTGCTTAGTGTCTTCATAGTGATCAAATGTAGGATAATCTTGCTTCTCATCATCACTAGAATACTCATAGAAAATGGGATTCCCTTCATATGTATGATCAACCTCTAAAACAATAATTCCATCAAGAATATAACTGTTAAAAATATTCATTTCAAGGAAAGCAACAACCGCTGCTTCTGGCTGCTCATACACATGATTTTTCTCTTCAATCCTAGGTGAAAATATATCATGGGAAACCTCTTGAAGGAAAATGGAAGAATCCTCCTTCACAACCATCTCTTCATTTAAATCTGAGACAACATGTGTATAAGGGGATGAATATGATACATCCATTGCTATGTAATCATCAACGCTATTATCAATCATATCTGGAAGGCCTTCTTCATCAAAAATAGGGATGGTCAAAACATTTGTCATGAACAGAAATATCCTTTGCGCTTTCTCTTTCACTCAGACCTTCAATAGACTCATCACACGAGGAAGAATCTATCATTTTCTCTATGTGGGATGCAAACTTCTTACAACAACCATCCAATATAATATGATACATGTAGATATTCTTGTAATATAAATTAAAAGCATCATGAAAATCCTTCAAAGAATGGATACTAGCAGCAGGGAGAGATTGGCACCATTCACGAGCATCTTCCTCCAAATAAAATCTAAACATCTTGATCAAGACATCCTCATGGAAAACATTTTTCTCAAGCATGCATATATCAAAATTAAACAAGTGTTCACTAGGATGATCATGATTGCTTCCTATGAATCTCAGAATATAATCATCCCATTCATTTATAGCAGGGACAACATTTGGAAAACGAGGAACATAGGATAAATTAAAAGGAGCAAATCTCCGAGCCAAGATTTTTTCCATTTCAAACCAGTGGAGTCAACGATCGATTCTTTAAACATGGATTCACCAGGTGACTAATATGCAACTTGAATGCGTCTGGTCTTTTTTCACCATCAAAGACCAAATCTGATCGTGGTCACTCTCCCATGGAACTTTCTAAGATGATAAAGAAGCTACTAAAAGCCTTCTTGAGAAAGCTTCTTTGGGTCAGCTTCAGGTGTGCTAGAGGTAGCCACAACTAAGATAGTGGATTCTCCAGGTGCAAGATGCAATATTCAATGGTTCTAATATCTTATGCACCCTCAGAATCATAATCTCTTTGTCATTCTATCCCAGGGAAATGTCTTCAATTCATTCCCCGACAACAAAACCATAAATGTTAGCACTAGAAGTCACCTCCAGATTGCATTGGAGGTAAGCCTAGTACCCATCAAAGTTTTATATTTCACAGGTTGGTTTTATACAAGGTCAAATGGGTGCAGACTCAATATGATGTCGTTTTAACTTAGAAAACGAGGCCAAAAATGCACAGGGAAGTGAGGGCCACAAATAACTTCAGTCAGCAAAATGAGTTTAAATGTGAGCAGAGGGAAGACTTAATGAGAAAGGTGAATGATACTGCTATGGGCATTAGGCCTTCCAACAGATCAAAGAAGAAAATCTCAGACTCAATATCACTCTTGAGCTCAAGCTTCAGATATTGCAATATGTCCAAACGACATAGCTGCAACAACAAAATGATTAAACCTCTGTCATCCTACAACTACAATGAATCGAATGGATATTCCATGCCTGAGCCATCTAGTGTAAGAGGGAAAATGCAACACAAGGAACTGAGTAAAACTGATCACAATGCAGCTATAATCAAACCTACATTATAACAACATAACAATCCTCGAATGGATCATCCATACCTGAGTGTTTCAATACAACTGAACAAAGAGATGGAAAGAAGTCGACTTCTATTAATTTGACAGTCTCAAATGAAAATACACAACCAAATATTCATCAAAAACTTTACAATCGAGAGCCTAGCTCAACCATCGACCTCTAATAAAAATCAAAAATACATATAGATACTCAAAAGTTTTCCCCACAGAGGCGTGCTCGAACCACTGCATTAATGTTTTCAGTTGGCGCATGCTCTGTCAGATTGTGCAATCCTCCTTATGTCAAATGAGATCTAGGTGCCATTATGTGATTTACAAGAAAAAACTATCCATAATTGACAGTCTGCCTTTATGGTTGCTCTCTGCATGTTTTCCATTTATGGGGTGAGATGAGGTCTCAATTTCTGCCTCACTTGCATGAACTGTATGCATCAGGATCAGGACGGGGCCGAGTTGACTTGGCACCTAGAAAATGTGGTGGCCTCTTTCTATAGCCAACACCGACGTTTTGGCACCTAGCGTAGCTCACATGAACTCTGCACCTTTACTCGCATGTGACCCTGGGTCATGACCCAATGCTTATCTCGACATGCACTCCAGGATTTCTCCCTTCTGGAATCCTTATATCACTTGACAACAGAATCCCCGACTCCTAATTTGATGAAATCTCCCTACTCAGATCAACGGTCGAGATTTCTTTCCATCTAACAGCTAAGGCTCCTCACGATGGGTGCAAACCTTTCCACATGACCTCCGGCTACAACCTTGCGCTGACTCTTGAGTTCTTTGTGACTTCAAGCTTTGGGTGCACTGATGTGAGCCACTCTTGACTCTAATGATCCCCGAACTCCCGAACTGGAGCTTAGCAAGCACTATCTCCCCTCCGATATGTGCGCACCTTAGCACAATGTGCCCCAAATTTGGATGAAACACATTTGTGGGTTTGTAAGCCCCCTTCTTTCACATTTTGTCACCCAAGGGCCAAATCCAAAGGAAAAACATCCCCCTACAAGAATATGTGATAACACAACCCATCGAATTCTTCTCTTTCCACTATTGGCCAGAGGGCGCTTAGAGGCATCAAAGCCCTCGTCGGGGCTAAGTCATGATCATACTCTCCCTAAAGACTACAGGGGTAGGAGGACCCCTTAAATTGGCCTCAATGCATAGGATCCTTTCAAAGAATACACCCCATATCAGTTTTTTACAAGATACTTTGACCAATGATGTAAAGACAAGGGATTTTATGTTTGTTCTAAATCTAGATTCGATGTCTTGTGTTGTAAGTTCTATTGGAAATTTAGGTGGCCTACTAGTATCTTGGGATCCCCGTTTTTTTTCTTTATCTCCAGTTCTTACATGTGACGGCATTCTTTTGATAGGTTCCAGTTATGTTGATAAGAGGAGTCTTACTCTCCTAAATGTCTATGGTCCCTGCACAGAACGTAAATCCTTCTGGAAAAAATGTGCAAATAAGGGACTTCTGTTACACACCGATTTAATTTTGGCAGGGGACTTAAATTTTAGATTAAACTCTGAAGATATTGGGGGCACATCGGCCTTGTTAGATCCTTTGGCTACTTTTTTTAAAGATTTATTTTCAAACACTCCACTGGTGGACGTGGCCCGACATATATGGTTCCGACGTGGCGCAATGGAAGGATGGGGGAATCAAGCATATCAAAAATACTTGACAGATTCTTTATGGAAGAGGATTTGATTGGGCTAGTGACGAGGTACAGATCATGGGTGGAGACTACCTACATATCAGATCATGTGCCTATTTTTTTACAACTTGATATCGACATTCCAAAGAATGTGCATCCATTTAAGTTTAATTCGGTCTGGTTAAGAGACAAATCCTTTACAAATTTAACAAGAGAGGTTTGGCTGGATAAACATTTAGATTTAATTGAAGGGGATTAAAGAAGGCTGGTTGAGAAACTAGCTCTTCTAAAGCGACGGGTAAAAATATGGTCCAAGTTAAAACAAAAAAGGGATAAGGAACTACAGATAAAAGTGGAAGGATATTTGGTATGCCTATACCTCTATAAAACCAATGGATCCATTAATGGTGATTTATATTTACAATGCAAGTATTTGGAGGGAGTGTGCAACAAGCTCTTACTGATGCAGAAGAAAGATGGAGGAAGAAAAGTAGGGCTACTTGGATAAAGAGCAACGAAAAAAACACCAAGTTCTTTCATAGATTTGTCAGTTATAGGAGAAATAAGAAATATCTTTGGGAGATCACTGGCGAAGAAGTTTGTTTGCACACGGGCCATGAAGCTATCAAAAAAGAAGTTGTCACCTATTTCAACAATTTATTTAATTAACATGGGCAGTCAAACCTACAGGCACAGATGGCAACAATCTGACTCTATCATGGATTGTTATGGAGGAATAAGTTTGTACTCTAGAACATGCTATATCGTTGGAAGAATTATCAGTTGTACTAAATTCTTTTGCAAAAGACAATATTCTCGGCCCTGATGAGTGGAAAATTGAATTTTTCCTCTACTTTTTTGATTTGGTTGGCCCAAACTTACTTGCAATGGTTGAGGATACTAGATGTCGAGGAGAAGTCTGTTGGCTGATCAATTCAAAATTTCTTGCACTTATTCCAAAATCAAATCAACCACTATCCTTTTCCAATTATCACCTGATCGCTCTCTATAATTTATGTTATAAGATTGTAACCAAGATCACCGCAAAAAGGATAAGACCCATCCTCTGACATTCTTTGTTAGAGGAACATTTGGGTTTTCTCAAGGGGTGTTAGATTCTAGATTCCATAGGTACAACACATGAGTTCCTTCATAGCATCAAAACAAAGAGACTTCAGGCTATTATTTTGAAGTTGGACCTTAAAAAATCTTATGATTTTACGAATTGGGATTATCTAAGGCCGATGCTGATTCAATGTGGTTTTGGTCATCATATGACTAAATGGATTATGGGTGTGTGACCTCGGCATCGCTGGCCATTTTGATTAATGGAGAAGCTACAAATTTCATCAACAATGAGAGAGGAATACATCAGGGGTGTCCACTATCTCCTCTTTTATTTATCTTAGAGATGGAAGGCTTGAGTCTCTCACTAAAAAAGAGTCATTCGGAAGGCAAGTTGACAGGCATAAAAGTCTCATGAATGATTAGAATTCTCCATATCCTGTTTGTGGATGATGTGATAATAATGTCAAATGCATCCATTATTGAATGGAAGTAAATACATGCTCTTTTAAATGATTTTTTTGTGAAGCTTCCGGTTTGGATATCAACATAAATAAGTCTATGTTTCATCATTTCAGTGTTCAGCAGGATTTACTAAATCAATTGACAACATTGTTTCATTATCGTGTTATAAGTTTGTTTGTGGGTTTTAAATACTTGGGATACTTTTTAAAAATTGATAGTTATAAGGTGGTTGGCTAGCAGTGGCTTTTGAAGAAATATGAATAAAGTATTTTGCATTGGTGTAATCGCTTTCTTACTCTAGGGGGCAGATATGTTTTGATTAGTGCTATGCTGGAAAGCTAGTCGGTTTACCGGTTAGTGTTAACACATATTCCAGGTTCAATTTTAAATCAAATTCAAATTTTGACTTTCTCATTTTTATGGTCTTGAGCAAAATCTTCATCATCCTATCATTTGTGTAAATGGGAGACATTAGTTAGGCCAAAGAGTTTTGGGGGTTGGGGGATAAGAACCATTTACTGTTTCTCACGAGCCTTAGCAGCCAAATCACTTTGGTAAGGTTTGATGCATCCTAGGATTTGGAAGCGGGTCTTAAAGGATAAGTATTTTCCACATTTATTAGTGATTTCTTGGCTTCGTTCAACTGATCCATCGTCTCGTTCTGGATCACAAACTTGGAAGAATTTGTTAAATTTCCTGCCATTACTTGTTCATTGGCTGGCTTGGAAACTAGGGGCAGGGGTTTCCATTATGATTGGTAAGGATGAAATTCTAGGGATGGGGAAGGGCTCCTTTCTATCGAAGGCTTTGATTTCACAATTAAATGAGAAACAAGTTTATTATCTCTTCAAGCAAGAAGAGCACTGACTGTGGGATTGACTTGCACCAATTGGTTAAATAGTATATGGCTGGGTCTGGTGGGCAACCATGCTTCAGAATGGGAGGTACATACTTCTATTGATTGATGCGATAATTTCTCTTTTAGATGCACATGATGAGTTAAGGTGGATGGGAGGGGATGGTATAGGCTATTTAACCACTAAGAATGTATACAATACATTGGCCGTTGATATTTGGCAGAAGATTAATGGAGGTGTAAGGAGAAAATTATGGACCTGGGAATGCCCACAAAAGATAAAACTATTTACGTGGCCTCTCATTGAAGATAAGTTGCTCACCTGAAACAATCTATGCAAGTGAGGCTGGAAAGGTCTCGGACTGTGTCTACTTTGTAGAGGTAATGAGGAAACGATATTTCACCTTTTTGTTCAATGTACTTTCACATGTTCTATTTGGATTAAAATCAAAAATAATTTCAAGATGGTCTTTGGGTGGTCAGGTTCTACAGTGTTAGAATGTTTCGAGTACTGGATAAGAAGAAATTATGTTTACTCATCCTTTCCAGCATTTATTTACTAGTAAATCTGGAATGAACGGAATTTGGCCATATTTGAATCAAAACCTCCTTCCATAGAGAAGATCTTATTTCTCTCTATTGTTTTTGTAGAGTTCCACAACACCCTGAAATCGATAAAATCATTTAGATGCACTATCCATATCTTGCCCAAACACATAATCATTGGTTGGTTCGATTGTGCATCTCATATAAATGGGGAACAAAGTGGAGCCAGGTGTGTTATCAAACTAAATGAGTTCATTGTTTATAGATGGAACCTTAATTGTGGTGAGGGAACTAATACAAAATCATAACTCTTGGGAGCTTGGGCTGTCCTCACTTTGGCGCACAAACTATCTATTACAGATATCCACATTATTGGGGATTCCAAAATTAATATTGATTGGCTAAACAATATTGGTTTTCTACAGGTAATTACTATTGACTGCTGGAAAGATCGGGTAAAGGAACTTATCAAGATTTTTAATGTCATCACCTTTGCCCATGTCTACAGATAAGAAAATGAGGAGGCTGACTTATTATCCAAAACGACACTTTCTAAGTGACCTGGATCTATAACATACAATCAGTGGAATGATGGTCATGAAGGACCTAGAATATATATTAAGTTGTACTAGCACTATCTACTTGATCTTGTTGTTTCTATGTGTTTATGTGGAGGTAGTTTGGGGTTATGGAAGTAGTGTCAAAATTGTTTCTTGAGAAAAGTTTTGTATTTTGGATATTTTTTGGCTATGTGTCTTTTTTGGCTCCTATTTTGGACAGACTTCATGATGACACATTGGTATTTTTGTA
>JASDQU011025244.1:17941-30547 GCA_032191745.1 Picea mariana | reverse complement strand
ATATGTCACTTAAGTCATAAAGTGAAAATTAATTCACAATGTGGGTGAATTAATAGACATAAAGCAACAAAGGAAAGTGGGTTTACTTAGTGATATTATTGGAGTTGATCTCACCCATTGATTAGACTTGGATAGATCTAATCTAGGCCATTGATATTTTAGGGTTGGCATGAGGAGGCTAAAGAGGGGGTTAAGATACTTTTGAGACTCATTCTTCACTTGAGAGTTTTGGAGAAGAGAAGAGGGTGATCAGGAGCATCGCAAGGGCATTCAAGCATAGCCAGTGGCGAGCCAACACAGAGATAAGAGACAGTTGGAAAAGCACCGAGCACATTTTTTGAAAATGTTTTGAAATATTAATGAAGTCATTAAGTGGAGTCATGCTTGTATTATTGTAAAAGGACCTTGAGTGATCCTCTCTCATCTATAGTAGATAGGATCCTTTATGTGTAATGAATGTAGGTAGATATAATTTAATGCTTATATTAGACAGTTTAGAACTCAAGAGGGAAACGGGATATAGACACCCTCCTTGCATAGTTGTATTATTATGTCAATTGAGCATAGAGCATAGAGAAGAGAGCAGAGAGTTGTAGTTGAAAACACCCATGTACAGAGATTTGAATTAATAGAAAGAGCTTTGATTCAAATTCATGGTGTCGTATTTGTTCTCTATGTACGCATGTTGAATGTTATACTCATGGATGTTTACTTTCTGTTATACATTTGCTTTATATGATGTGTACATGATTTCATGCTTTGTCTTTGAAGTCTGAGAGAGAGTAAGGAATGAGTTTCAATTGTTTCTCTATCTGAGAAAGAGTTCCTGCAAGGAGTGCCGTGAAGTTGTCCGCAAGGAGTGCATTGACAAAGGGTTCAAAGGTTTATCTCTGAAAGCTCACATAGGATAGCTTTTGTTCTCATTTCCTTAGAAGTGCAGTTAGGAACAGGATCCATGCAAAGTGTGCGTAGGCCGAGAGTAGTTTCAGGGTTTGTAAGACCTGGAGGACTCTTGAGAGACTACAGCTGCAGGGAGTGCGCAAAGTTGAAGGACTTCAATTCTTTGAAGTAATTAAAGGATTTGTCGCAAGGAGTGCGTGCAAGAGTCTTTTTTAAGACTCAGAGTTGGAGAAATCTCAGGAGGGATAGAGTCTTTTCAGTCGTCAAAAAAAATCACATAAGGTTGATACCTTGAGGCATTGAAAGGAGGCGCAGCAATGTCGTGTTGCAGGCGGGTAAGTTCTGCGCAAGAAACCTTTGTTAAATTCACGGGAATTCTCGAGGAAGAGATGGACAGTCGTAATTCTCCGTGGATAATTCACGAAGTCCCGCGAGCCATTAGATCTCGCAGACAAGCAGGGAGATTACGGTGGCCGCTATTCTGAAGCACAAGCCCAAGGGGAACTAGATCCATTGATCAAGATCAACGTGGACCATTAGATCTACCCCTGAAAGTTCATTTCGAGAATTCATGGGTCTAAGGACCGAAGCTTCGACGTTTGGACTCACAAAATTGTGAAGTATGAAACCTTGACAAGGTGGGAAGTTTAATAGTGAGGGTTAGTACTTGGACATGTGCCGGAGTCCAAGAATTTTGGCGTTTCAGGGTTTCGTGAGCAGGAGAACCGAAGGCCTTGTAGCGAGATTCGCGAAGTCATGAAAGGCAAGTAGCGAAGTGGCGAGTGGATCAGAGCCATCCATTGCGGGAGGACAGGTGGCAGAGATTTAGAGATCTCACAAATTCGGAGGTTCGTGAAGTGAGAGCCCAAAGGTTGGGTACTCTAGGTTGCGAAAGGCGAAGTCCCAAAGGGGAAAAAAAATGTGTGTGGGGAGCCAGCTATCGGTGACGTGTATCGGGATGCGGCATTTCGGCGTTTCGGAGGATAAAAGGTTGAGACTTTCATCCCAAAAGTCCCGAAGTCACGAGTTGTGATAAGGTGGCTGACGAGTTCGAGATCTTGACACTTCGGGTGTCAGGAATACAAAGGTGGCACTGCTTGAGGAGAAAAATCACGAAGTGTGAAGATAGCACGAGGGACACGTGGTAGAATCACGAGGTGGGCCCATGGATGAGACGGCTGGACATGTGTCATCTTTTGAAAGAAGTCAATACCCCGTTGATCTCTCGTGTCTCGGGGATTCACAAGACAAGATACAAGAGTTTGACATCGAACCTCATGAAGCAGCGAGAAGTGAAAAGTGTTAGAGTTAGGCCTAGCCGGTGGTCACGCGCAGAGGGTGCTGAAAAGAGAAGGAGCATGCCTGCATTGGCATTTCAAGTATTGCGGGATTTGGAAGCAAGAGTTGGGATTTTTTACTCATGAACTCACGAGTGGTGAGTTGTGGCAAGCGCTTAGTCACATCGAAAGTTTGGGTCTCCGAAGGTGGAGAGTTGAATATTGGGAAGGATAAGTTGCGAAGTCGTGAACTCCGAGGTTCCGAAATCGCAAGAAACACGACCACATCATTTGGTCAAAAGAAGGCTAGAATTGAGGCTTTGTGTTCGATCATGTGAGCTCAATTCGCAAGGACCTGTGGAGAAGCATCGTTTTATGTGTGTTGGATTCCCCGAAGAGGAATCGAAGAGTCAATCCGACTCAAGGGCAGGAAGTAGAGCGATCTTGTAGTGGACTATTGACCCGAGGGCCAATAGGGTCATCGTTTGTGTCAAAGGGGCACATTTCTTAAGGAGAAGGAGGGCGCACTTCATGAGTGTTTGAGTAAAACCCTTGAAATCTTGAGGAGAAGCTTGGGTTTGGTTTGAGCTTGCATGGAGAGCATTTCCATGGAGCCATAGCTTCCATTTCTGAGAGGGAGCATTTTACATGGAGGAGGGGTGCATCTAGGAGAGGAGGCACATTCATTTTCCTTCATTTGCTCATCAGAGGAGGAAGACTTGTCAAATTGAGATAAGGTCTAATGCATAGGGAGAGGAGAGATTGGGTGCTTGTTTCTGTGGAGAGAGACATTCAGTTTTTGGCTCAGTTTATTTATGGTGATCATTTCTACTAGGAGGAGGGCGCACATGTTGAGAGGACTAGAAGCCACCTAGTAGTATATCTTCTTGGAGGATTCAAGCTCTGACAGTTTCAGTGGAGAGGCATCACAGGAGAGGAAATTCCTATGGAGGGATTTCTTCATTGGGTTATTGATGAGCTAGGGCGCTTTAGTTCAGTGCAGAGGGAAACAAAGGAAGAGGGCGCACCACAGTTTGGATACTTCTCTTTCTGGTTCTTGTGGAAAGACTCGTGAGAAGCTTTCTATGTATACAGGTTCCATTGTATTTCATTACTTGTTGTATCTCTTGATTTGATTTTCATTATATAGACATATATCCCAAACTGGTTTTCCTCGGGGTGGTTTTATCTAGGGTCATGTTGACCAAAAATACCTATGTACAAAAATTCATGTGTTAGTCTCTTAGATCTATTCATTTTCAGCTATAAATATCTTTAGGTGTGTTGTACTTATTTTAGTATTCATGTGCTAACTTTTGGTTACTAAAACTACATGCTATAGCACCTAAAATTGGAAGTGCAACCGTAACAAATCAGCAAGAAGTTCTTGGACTGTTGGTTGTACTAAAACAACATAAAACATTATTATATTAGTTGAAACTTAGAGTCAATCGGTGGTCAAAGACAGACCCAGTTGACAAGCTTGATAGGACCTGAAAATATTCATGATCATTTATAACACAAAAATAAAATATCAGCAGCATATAAAACTCATAAAATTATTGACATAGATATTTTCGGTCTAACTTCGACCCTGGAAAAACCCATAAGGGGAAAACCAGTGAGATAGGGAGATTTTTATTATTTAGGAGTTTCAGAGAAATTTTGTTACAGCATGTTCATCTACAGAAATTTAATGACAAATATCAATAACCATGCCAAGTCTTCACATAGGAAATGAGCCAAACTCCTCAAAACTCTTTCCATAATTTTCTGCAATAAATTGCAGGTCTGCTCCTCAATTTCTGTGCCTCCAAAATGTTGTACAGATGCCTCAAAATACATGCCAACAACTTCAACAAATTTTTAGGTGCATTAATGGCTGTACGGACGCCTTGAAAACCATGCCAAACTTTCCAGAAAAACCACACAACAATCTGCCTCAATTTATGTGCCAAGAAAGGACTGTATGGACCTATACAAAATTTGTACGGTACAGCCTGAGTACGGCAGTCTATCCCTCCTTGAAATCTATGCCAAAGTACGGCTGTACAAATTGATAAAATTTGTACCGTATGGACAAAATTAAATGTTTTCTGTTGTCTCGGTTTCTGTGCACACAAGTGACTGTACAAACCTCGAAATCCATGTTGTACAGCCTCCTGTGTATAATGAACCTTCACCTCGATTTCTATGCTAGTATTCTTCCTTGTAATGTGTTCCCTAGCTCTCAGAAATGGATGCTCTCTTTCTACTCGAAAATGCTCTCTCTCTTGCTCTCTCAATAATGAACCAACAACCCAACAATGGGTGTGCCCTCCAACCCTAATCGACCTCATGAGGTAGGTGAGGAGTTTCTAAATCCAATGGCTGAGATTAGATTAGATGAGTGGTTGAGATTGATTGTCTCTTCACTCACCCTCACTAAAGTCATAAAGTCACCTTTTAATTTGGATCTCACAAATTAAATGACTAGGGCCCACATTAGGAAATTTCTCACCCCTTAGGTGCCTAGGGATGAGAAACACTTTCCTAGGTACTTTTATTTAATTAAAAAATTTAACAACCTCTTCACTTACAAAAGAAACAATTAAGGCATATGCTTTCTTATTTTTATTCATCCATATGGAAAGCTCTTTATCTATTATAGGTTTGGTAGGTAAATTATCTCCATCACAAATTCCATCCAAAATAGCATTCAAGATAAGAGTATGCTCAATCTTTCTTGACCATTTTGGACAATTTTCCTTACCTTTGAGCACTACACCAACAATTGAGATAAGATAATACATTTTCCCCACTAGCTGCTCTTTGGAATACAAATTCATTCCCCACAATCTCTAAGTGTTGGATATATTCTATGTGATGAGGTTAAACCAACATAGATCCATCTTGGACTCAGATCTATCAAGTACCAAGAGGCATCAAACTTCTTAATGTGTAAATTTTAATTTATATGTTGTTATCTAAATACGTAATTTTAATTGAGCCGACTTTATTTTATCATCATCATCATCATCATCATTATTATTATTATTATTATGTAACTTTATCTAATCTAACATCATGCTAACGTGACAACATATCCCGCATACTGGGTTGTAGATCAACTCGCTACTCTCAGTGCAATAAGTCTCAACATCAAGTGCCGACCATGAATATTGAGTAGTGACCTAAGCATCATGTTTAGAGAAATAAATGGTGAATTGTTTATGTGCCAGTTCATCTCCTAAATTTTTGGTCTTCTCTAATGGCTAACATAGTAGATTAGGGTTTCCTATATGTGTGGAGGCATTTAGGATTTCTTTATGCTAGCAATAACGAATCTCAATGCTCAAGCAAACAAACATGGTTTGGAAGGAAGATTGCATTTGAAGATGCACATATGAATAATTGATGCGTTCAAATTCCATAGGTGGAGAAGCACATGAATAATTCATGCACTGAGATTTTAGAACAAGAGGACGAAAAAGCTCTAGAGATCACAGAGTTATCAAAAAAAGACAATTTGGCTGTAATGCCACTAACAAGCCAAGCTTGAATAACTCCATGCATTAATTTTTTTATTAATGACAACCACATATGTATACATTGATATTGTTTTTGGTTTTATCTTCTCACAAGGTCTGATGAATGTTCCTATTCACCTATGACTCTTCACATTTCACAAAAATAATATTTACAATATTCATAATACACCATAATCCCTAGGATTAGGTATCTAATACTACCAGGGAAGCATAACAAGCCTTCTTAGAAAAATCTCACAATAACTTGTGAGTAAAACAAATATTGGATGAAGAACTAGATAAAGTTTTCATTGGGTGGGTGTAGATGTTTTGGAATTAAGCATTAACCAGAATAGCACCTTCTCTTGGTATTGGAAAAAACTTAGTTATTTCTATGTAAAACAATCATTAGATGAAGAAATAGATAAAGTTTACCACTTAGTGGATGTAGATGTTTTGGAATTAAGGCTTAGACTAGAATATCACTTTCTCTTAGTCTTCTTACCATCCATTAGTTATATTTTTATGCCTTCATATATTTTTATGCAAAAAGAATTCATAACTTCAGTAAAATAAAAAATGAAATTACATTTTGTAGATGTTAAAAATAATTTCATAATATCCTTAAAAAAAGAAGAAGCCATAACTCTCTAAATGAATCTTCATCACACATGTCATACCAACCAATACCAAAACAAATCCATACAAGGTTCATATTTGCATCATCCCTGTATGAAAGAGGAATTTTCTTTGTTCTTATCTCTAAGTCATTAACCCCGGTAAACAAGGGAAAAAAATATACAATAGTCCCAATTATTACAAAATTTACAAATGCAAAGTACATAGATCCTCAGCTCGTATAACAAAGATGTATTATAAAGAAACATTGAAAAAAGGGTTATTCATTTCTATTCCTTCACATATAGGTTAGTCTATTTCATAAAACATTTTTTTTATAAAACAAGAAAGAGCATTTTCCATCTCAAAATATATGGACGAGTTATCGAGAGATGAAAAATATGTACATGAGAAAATTTTGAGATCCCAAAATTGGTCCTACAGTTTTTTTTTTCTTTTTTGGTGAAAATGAATTTTAAATATATTATTTTGAGTAGTTTTAGAGTAACACCTAGTGGGATGTTACAAACATCTGTGTTTTTGCTAACAATAAAATTAAACTAACCAGACTCTAACATGGTTTATATAATCAAGCCATTTAGTTCAATTTCATGTTTGTAAGTTTATTGTTGAATTTTAAATAATAATCCTTTCATTTATAGATAAAAAAAGAACACACTTAATTTCTAAACAATAAGAATACACTTAATTTCTAAACATTTTACTTTATGGATAAAAATATTGACATCATGGATGGATAACCAATCAAATTGAATGTAAACCTCCAATCCATTCAATATAGTGTTGCAAAAACATATAATTTCCATGTTGACAATATGATAATGCATACTAACATGAAGTTGTTTGAATAACTAAAAAGTTAAAAACATTGTTATTGTAAGAATGACACAAGACTAAAAATCTTTGTCATTGTTAACTTCACAAATTAAAATGTAGAACTTTGGTCATCTGATGTAGAGACATCATTCCTTATTGCATTTGCATTGATAAGCAAATTGGATATGCTTTGTCTCAATCCCTTAGAAGAAAATTCATTTTCCACTAAATTCTCTCTAATACTCTCCAACATCCTTACCACAACTCTCATAGTTGGTATTTCTTCCGATGAATGTTTCGAACAAATCAAACCAACATGTAGCAAAGATAGCAGGCATTTGTATACATTGTTTTCTTCAAATTCATCTCCATCCACCTTGCTAAAAAGTCTACTTTCAATTACATCTTTCACTTTATTTGGAAATGCAAAGCTTACCCAATTGTGCAAGTTTAGGTCTCCAACAAACATGTGACTAGTTGGTTGTTTTCCGGTTAGCATTTCCAATAACATAATTCCATAGATATAAACATCTCCTTGGGTGGAAATTGTTCCTCTCAATCCATTCTCTACAGTAAAGGAAACCTTCATTAAATTTTACTCAATCCATCCATACAAATAATGTTATCGAGGGAAGAAAAATGAAAGTGATGTTCAAAAAAGGCATACCTGGGGCAATGTAGTCGACTGTTCCTCTTAAAGCAAGTGATGAAGCATGTGAACTAATAGAGCTTTCACCAATCAATCTTGCAATACCAAAATCTATTACATGGCCTAACATATTTTCATCTAAAAGTACATTGCCAGGTTTTATATCACAATGCACTATTTGCACAAAAGAATCATGATGAAGATATTTCATGGAATGGGCCACATCTATGGAAATGTCTAATCGTGTTTTCAACCCCAATTCACAAACATCCTCACCATTGTTTTCATGTTTATTAGGATACAGATGCTTCTCTAAGCTTCCATTAGACATAAACTCGAACACCAAACCTTTGAAATGGAGGTTGGAACATAAGGTTATGATTTTCACTAGATTTCGATGTCGAACCTTTTTCAAAACATTGCATTCTGTTTTAAAACTCTTCTCACCCTGATCATTTTGCAACTGGAGAACCTTCACAGCAACAAGTGTTCCATCATTCAAAATTCCTTTATAAACTAACCCAAATCTACCTGTTCTTAGCAAGTTGGCTTTTGCAAATCCATTGGTCGCTATGTGAAGCTCTTGATATGAGATCCTTCGACGCTCTAGATTTTGGAAGATAGCACTGGAGACATGAATGTTTTGTATATGCATATTCCCTCTCCATAGGAATCTTAAAAGCATACAACATAGTATAAAAGTAATATCTCCACTCATTGGAAATAATACTCTTTTGACAATTGTAGGATGACCTCTTGGTGTTGGAAAAGCATATAAATGGAATAGTTTTGGACCACAAAGGTCGAGATTTCTGTTTAAGGACATAACAATTGATTGATTTGCAAAAAATCCTTTTGGAATTTCCCCAATGAGCTTGTTAAATGATAAATTAAAATATTGAATCATTTTCAACTTGTTTATAGTAAAAGGTATTGTCCCCAATAAGAAGTTGGACGAGAGATCTAGGCTCATAAGACTTTGTAAATTTTCAAGTGAATCTAGAATAGAGCCTTGGAAGGAATTTTGTGATAAATTCAATGAGGATAGTTTGATGCAACTTCCAAGTGTAGATGGAATGACTCCTCCCAAGTGATTAGAAGAAATATCTATAGCTTGAGCCATTGCAATTTTACCAATCTCCTTGGGCAATGAGCCTTCTAATAAATTCCCAGACAGATTCAAATAGAAATTTAGATTATGAAGTTCAACAATTTCATGTGGTATGCTTCCAATGAGTCTATTGTGTGACAAGTCAAGCAATTCCAAGTTTGTACAATTTCCTAAGTTGGAAGGTATGATTCCTGATAATTGGTTGTGATGAAGGAAGAGGAATCTCAATTCTTTAAGGGGTGCAAGGGAATTGGGAATCTTCCCAGAGAGCATGTTTCTGCTGATGTCTAAGAGACTGAGTTGTTGTAAATGTTCAAATTCATTAGGTATATCTCCTTGTAATTTGTTGTTTCCTAAATATAATCTTTCTAATTTTTTAAGGTTTCTTAAAGATGGAATGCTACCATTTAAAGAATTTATAGATAAATTTAGATTGGTTAGGATAGTAAGATTGCCTATATGTGGAGGGATGTTTCCTTCTATCAAGTTGTTTGCTAATGTCAAAATAGAGAAATTGGTGGAAAGTTTTCCTATGGAAAGGGGTAAGACACCAGTTAGTTTATTGTCTCTCATGCTTAGTTCTTTTAGGTGGGAACAATTGGTAAGGGTTGTAAGAAAATTTATGATTGTAGCACTGCCACTGCCAAGTTGATTAGAGTTCAAGTGTAATTTTTCAAGGAGGGATAGCTTACCCAACTCTATCGGCACACTCCCACTCAACACATTGTAGTTTAGACAAAGTATTTTGAGTTTTGATCAATTTCCAATAGAATTTGGTATGTTTCAACTAAGTTGATTTCCCCATAAATGGAGCTCACTCAAGTTAACCAGATTTGACAAAGAAGTGTGAATGCTTCTGGTGAGTTTGTTTATGGAAATCTCCAAGTTAATCAAAGTGGAGATATTTGACAAAGAAGTGGGAATGGTACCTAATAATTCATTATCAGAGAGGTAAAGCTTTTGGAGACTAGTGAGTCGGCCTAATTCTTGTGGCACATTCCCAATGAGTTTGTTTGTGGAAATGACCAAGATAACCAAAGTGGAGATATTTGACAAAGAAGTGGGAATGGTTCAGGTTAATTCATTGTAATTGAGATAAAGCTCTTGGAGACCAGTGAGTAGCCCCAATTCTTATGGTATACTTCCTGTGAGTTTGTTTATGTAAATTTCCAAGGCAGTCAAAGTGGAGATATTTGACAAAAAGAGGGGAATGTTGCCTGAAAATTCAAAATAACACTAGTAAGACAATTTCTTGTCATCTCTAAAAAGTAATCAAAACTTAGAGGTTTCCAAAGAAAGACGAATGGTACCTATGAAGCTATTTTCTCCTAGTAAAAGTTGTTGTAGATGTATGAGGGAACCCAACTCGTGGGGAATACTTCCAGTCAGATTGTTGTAAGAGAGCGACAAGTAAGCCAAATTTGTGCAATTGTAGAGATCAGTTGGGATGCTTCCCTCCAATCAATTGTTACCTAACCGTAGTGTCTTCAAGCGAAACAGGCATCCCAGTTGACGTGGGATATAACCATGGATGGCATTGCCAGAAATATCAATCATATGGAGAAAGGACAAGTTGACAAGGGAAGGAGAGATGATGTCATGCAATTCCATGTCAGAGAGGTTGAGGGAGACCACTTTGTTTATGTGACGGCGGCTGCAAGTGATGGCAGTCCAGTTGTTGAAGGGGTCTGGGAGACTCTAGTCAACCATGTAACCATGAGGATCGATGGTTATTTCGTTCTTGAAAGCCAAGAGTGATTGTCGATCATCATGAAATGAATGCGTAGACAAGGAGCAGGAGAAGGAAAAAATGAATAGGAAAAAGAGCATATGAAGAGGAAAAGAAAAACAGTGTAACGACATGGTGCTTGAAATACAAAGGAGAAATTGCAAAGATTATTTAAAACGGAGAGAGAAGAGCATAGCAGTAATGTGCAGAGGAGAAGGGCAGTGCTATCTATGTGAAGGATTATCACGACTATTTATAAATGGAAAGAGAGAGAGAGGTGTAATTATTTACCTAGAGACGGTGAAAAGGCATTCGAGGAGGTGGTGATTATTCATCTGAAATGAGGTGTAATTATTGATCGAGAGCCAAAAGTTTCAGTGTGGTGAAAACGAAGCAGAGGCATCGGAAGAGGAGGTGTAATTATTGGTCGAGACAAAAAGTTTCACCAAAATTTTCAGTGTTTAGGCGTGGTGGAGGCGGGGCTGGGGCATCAGAGGAGGAGGTGTAATTATTGACCCAGACCAGAAATTTTTGGCATGGTGGAGACGAGGCGAAGGCATCAGAGGAGCTGTAATTATTAACAGAGACCAAAAGGTTTCGGCGTGGTGGAGACAGGACGGTGGAATCGAAGGAGGTGGTGTAATTATTGACAGAGACCAAAAAGTTTCAATGCGGTGGAGATGGGGTGGAGGCATCGGTGGAGGAGCTATAATTATTGACCGAGACCAAAAGGTTTCGGCGTGGTGGAGACGGGGCATCATCAGAGGAGGAGTTGTAACTAGCACAACCACATAATTGTGGCTGATGAACACCGAAAGGCATATTTAATTTATTAAACCTAATTTTAATATTTATGGTTTGTAAATAAAATTTTCTATATCCGGTCAACATTTTCTTTGCCTTCCGAACCATTATTCCTGCACATCGGCCTTCTATCTAATTCTATGCAAAACCAAAACAAGGTAAATCTATATTTCATTAAATTCATATCTGCATTTCAAGGGGCAGTAATGGGCGTCCCAAAAGGTGCCATCTCCTGCTCTACAATGATCTTTGACCTTCTCCCCTGCCTTTCCTTTGTCACCGGGAATGTTGCTAACCCCACCATGAATCATGCTTTAAGTATGAAACATGATTTTGGCCGCCTCCACTATATAATAGTACAACAAAGAGAGATCTGCAAATTTATTCAAATAAGTCTATCCACTGAACTTTGCATTTCATCAAAATCTGAAAAGGAAGATATCTACTCTCCTGGCACTAACAATTGAATTACCCATCGATCCATCGTGTCTCGCATGAAATCTGAACCATTTCAGGCACAAAAACTATCGATATATATGGGTTATGTTACGTACCATGCCATTGCATTGTCCTAATTGCTTTGATATTTAGGGTTTACCTTTCAAGATGAGGATGAGCACAGTATGGAAAGATCTAGTGTTAGCATTGGCATTTCAAGCGGCTCGCGGAAGGTGTCATCTTCTTCTCTACAATGATATTTGACCTTCTCCTATATGTTGTATTTTCTCCATTAAAATTTAACAAGGTAAGTCTTAAATAAACTGTAAAAATACAGCAACAAAAAACTGTACCATGCTCCACACTCATTACCACGCTCATGGAGAAAATAAAATGCAGTCAACAATCCAATATGAAACCCCTAGACAGGTGAGGAAATTAGGGGTAGAGAATGAAACGCACTTAAACATGGCAATCATATGGTGATAGAGTAATTTCTTAATATGATTAGGTAAATGTTAAAAAGTAAATAGGTTTACGGATGTATTCAAAAATACAAGGAAGTTATGAAGAGTAAATCACATTCATTGATTTGGGAGGACGACTAAGAATATGCCAACATCTTCAATTGTTAGCCATTAGATTAGAATTTGAGATTAAAAGGTGATTAATTGTGCCCATTGTCAATAGGTGTACGCCTTTCGGCATAATTATTGACCAAAAGGTTTCAGCGT
>JASDQU011025244.1:0-17482 GCA_032191745.1 Picea mariana | reverse complement strand
CTTTCTCTTATTCTCAGTCTCTATATCAATCTACATTTTCCTTTTAGAATTAGTTATTATAGTTCTTTTTTACGTCTCGGTATCAATCTACATTTTCATTTTGAACTTAGTTATGATAGTGGTTTTAAGACTATTTATATCTTGGAGGGAATCCTCCTTCCTCTAGTGTTTAACCAAGAGACTACATCTGTAGTCTGATAAGTTTTTATTGTTGTTATTATGTTATTTCAAAATTACATGAGCATTCAATGAATTTTCAAAACAACAACATAAAGAGGATCACTAAAAGAAATACAATCACAAGGTACGCAAAATTTTATCCTGGGAAACCCTCATGGGGGAGAAAACCCAACAAAAACTTCCTCAATAACATATTGTCAATACAATGCTAAGACTAAGACCAAAACACCAAAGATAAACCAAGACTGATCATGTGCCTCTCTTCTCCTTCCTCCTGCAACTGCAACTTCCTTCAAGAGATGTGCACTAGATGAGTGAGAGTGAGTGTGTTCAAATGAGGAATCATCCTCACATATAAATACAAGTTGAGGAGGTGCTAGGGTTATGTCTCTTTACTTGGTGGGGCCGACTTCTCTTAGAAGTGGTTAAAACCACTTTATAATTACTAGGGGAAGACTTTACAAATACCACTATACAAATACAATTTGACCAATCCACCTAAGGGGATTCATTCTTATACATGACTCGACTTGATCAATCTGCAAAAGGGGATTTGATCTATTAAATAATAACTCAATTATAATTAGAATACTCTTTGAAGTTACAATATTTCAACACTCCCCCTTAACAAGAAGGGTGTTCTACTAACATGACCCAATACAACATCATCAAGAGAAGGAAAAGGCATCATCATCATCAACATATGGAACATTGATTGGCACATCTATAAATCATTAGAAGTTTTTCTCATCATCAATATCATCATTGTTTACAACATGGAGTTGGAGTAACATCATCATCATCAACATCATGAAGTTGAAACATCAACATCAAAAGCACGAAGCTGGGACAACAACATCATCAATAACACAAGGTTAGAACATCATCATCAAAAACATGAAGCTGGAATAACATCATCATCAACATCATGAAACTGGAACAACAATATCATCAACATGTGGAAACATAATGAGGCAGGTACATCAACAACAACATTTGTGGTACTCTGACAGACCATCCTTACTGGATCTTCAGGATCTACCTAGGAATCATAAGATTCCCTAGAATATAAAATCCTAATGAGATACCACATGTTACTCTGACAGACCATCCTTACCGGACCTTCGGGATGTGCCCAAGAATCATAAAATTCCCTAGGATATAAAATCCTAACTGAGCTACCACTACTGACCATAGCTAGCATATACATGCACAGGTACTTTGACAGACTTTCCTTACCGGACCTTCGAGATCTTCCTAGGGATGATTAATCCCCTAGGATATAAAATCCTAACGGAGCTACCTATTGTTGGTCAGGATACAATAGTATCATCAGCATCACTCCCCCTTTCAAGGGAGATCCTTTCAGACAACACCAAGCTTGTCTTGGAAGTACTCAAAATTCATACGAGACAGAGGCTTGGTCATCACATCTGCAACCTGCTCATCTATGCCAACATATTGGAGCTTTACAACTCCCCTCTGCACCATATCATGAATGTAGTGATATCAAATCTCTATGTGCTTTGACTTATCATGGAACATTGGGTTCTCCATCATCTTTATACAACTCTGGTTATCACATAGAATCATGGTGGCTTCCATCTCCAGATCAAATAGACCTGTCAACAACTTGTGAAGCCATATGACTTCAAAATTGGTGGAACATGTTGCAATGTACCCCACTTCTATCGTGTTGAGAGAAATATTGGATTGCTTCCTACTTTTCCATGAAGTCATGGCTGACCCTAAATTGAAACAACATCCTGAAGTGCTCTTCCTATCTGAAGAACTTCCAACCCAATCTGAATTAGTATAACCATACATTCTAAAGTCATGATATCCAGTATAATAGAGACCATACTCCAACATACCCTTAAGGTATCTCATCACAGGCTTTGTAGCTACAAGGTGAACATGTCTGGGCTCCACTAGATACTGACTCAAGGTGTTCACAACAAAGCATATATATGGCCTGGTATTTTTCGGATACATCAACTATCCAATAATATGTCTGTATAGAGTAGCATCAACCAACTCTGACAAAGCATCAACCATGATCTTCAAATTCGTTTCCATGGATGTGTTCATGGATTTACATTCCAACATGTCAAATCTCTTCATTATTTCAACTGCATACTTCCCTTGGTTAAGGAAGATATTCTCTAGGCTCTGCCAAACATCAATACCTAAGAAATAATGCATCGAGCCTAGGTATTTCATCTCAAACTTTGCAGCAAACTTCTTCTTGCAATCTGTGATGAGCTTTTCTTCTCCAGTCAAGAATAAATCATCCACATATAGTAGCAATATAACTGGCTCATCATTCATAACCTTGAAGTAAAGGTTAGGAGCTTGTTTAACCTATACAGATCGTTTTTCAACCTATAGACATGAGTCTTTCTATCTTCCACTTCAAACCCTTGTGGTTGTTCTATATACACTTCTTCTTCAATAAAACCATTTAAGAACGTTGTTTTCACATCCATCTGGTGCAACTTCCACTTCATTTTGGCTGCAAGAGCTATGATGGTTCTGATAGAAGTGTATCTGGATATAGGAGAAAATGTTTCTTCATAGTCAATACCTTCCTTTTCCAAAAATCCACGAGCCACAAATCTTGCCTTATAGTTTTCAATGGTTTCGTCTGCTGCATGTTTTATTTTGTATATACACTTGGAAGATACCACATTTTTGTTCTTTAGTCTAGGAACTACTTCCCATACATCATTCTTCATAATGGACTGGTATTCTTATGTCATGGCATCCATCCATTCTTTCTTTTGAATGACTTCTTCAAAGCAAGTAGGTTCCTTCTCTACGATATCACACATCAAGGCCATATAACTGGAGAATGTCTTAGGTTTCTTGCTTTGTATCATGGTTCATTCTGGGGCACCATACTTATCTGCATCTTGAATAATTTTTCTATCCCAAGATGGCTTCCTCTTGTGACAGATAGTTATATGGGGAGGTTCTTCATATTCTATCATGTCATGATCTTTTGGAATCTCATCATCAGGGGTAACTGTAACTTTATTCACAGGTTCTATAACTTTGGGAGCTACAGGTTCTTCTTCATATACTTCTTCAAGATGGAATTTCCTTGATATTTTGAGTGTTGCATATTCATCAAAGGTTACATCTATGTTGATCTCAATATGATGGTAACATGGTATGTAAATTCTAAAGGCCTTAGAGACCTCATAGTATCTGACAAATATTCCCTTCTTTCTTGAAGGATCCAACTTAGTTCTCTTTTCTTTTGGAATGTGTACAAATAATGGACAACCAAATATTTTGAGATGGCTTACTTCTAGCTTCTTTCTGGTGAACATTTCTTTGGGATTTTTGAATCCAAGTGCACTATGGGATAATCTATTTTGGACATATATTGTTGTTCTTGCTACTTCATCCCATAAGTGCATTGGAAGATCTTGATCATGCATCATAGTATTTACTGCTTCCATAATCGTTCTATTCTTTCTTTCTGCTACACCATTTTGTTGAGGATTATAGGGAGTGTCAGTGGTGAGCTCCCTCTTAATCCTGACATCTCTGCAAAATCTTCCAAATTCATTTTAAGTGTACTCTCCTCCATTGTCTGACCTAAGTATCTTGATTTTCCTTTCAAAGAGGTTTTCTACCAAGGATTTGAATTCTTTGAACTTTCCAAGTACTTCATCTTTTGACTTCAAGAAATAAACCCAAGTATTACAAGAGTAATCATTAATAAAATATACGTAGTATACATACCAACTTAGAGAAGTTGATGGCATTGGACCGCATACATCTGAGTGGACAAGCTCCAAGATTCCTTATGCTTTACTGTCACTCTTTGGAAACATGTTCTTTATGTTTTTTCCTTGTGCACATCCCTTGCATACACCTTCATGATCAACCTTTAATTCTGGTAAACTTATATCTACCTTGCTTACATATGGTAAGGCTTTGTAGTTGATGTGAGCTAGTCATCTATGCAAAAGTTCACAAGGACTTTTAGTAGAGTAAGTCAAGGCTACATCTGAGGGACCTTTTAACTTGTACAAACCACCTTCTTCTGTTCCAATAACAACTACATATTTTATATTTTTTCCTTTAGACCACATAAGAACTTCACCATCTATGAATGTAACCCTAAATCCTTTCTTATCTAGGGCTGAAATAGAAAGTAAGTTCTTTTCCAAGCCTAGTACATAGAGTACATCCTTCATTCTCATCAGAGTGAATCAAGTTTGTAGGTGGCTTCTCCCATTCCTTTTATAGGGTACTGATAATCATGTCCAAGTGAGTCTTTATGGAGAATTCCTTTTTTGTAGGGCTAGAGAGAGTGTCTTTCTGACCTATCATGTGCTTAGAGGTACCACTATCTATGAGCCAAGTATCCTTTCCAGGTGTCATAGATCCTGAGATGGTGGAAAACAAAACATAATCTTCAATCTCTTATTTAGTTAACTTGGGTGGATCATCATCTTCGGCTGCATGGGCATGATGTATTTTGTTATTTATCCTCTTGTATTCTTCCCTTCTAGCATGACAATTCTTAGCAACGTGTCCCATCTTATCACAATGATAACATTGATAAGAGGAGAAATACTTTCCCTTTCTTTGACCCTTATGATATTTATGATATCTCTTTGAGAGTGAGATTCTTTATGAAAGTGGGTCTCCTTTTGAGAATGTGACTTTTTATTTCCTCCTTTATCATGAGAAGCTAGGGTTTGATATTCATCTCTTAATAGGACGGCTTCTCGGTTGGCCACTCTTGCTTCTTATTGAACACATTCTTTCCATAAACTGTCAAATTGGAGTTTCTCTTTTATTGCACAAACAGTTTGCATGAAGGCATCCCAAGGTCTTGTGAGACCATTAAGAGTTGTCATCACGAGTTCATATTCATTTGATTTGTCTCTAATTGCCTCTAACTGTTCCCTGAATTAAGAAACCCTAGAGAAATAGTCTTGAATTGTTTCTCCTTTTTGCATCTTTGTATTCTTGAGTTGGGTTCTCAAGTTCATCTTCTAGTTGATGTTCTTTCCTTCATACATTCTAGTTAGGGAATCAAACATATATTTTGGATTATTCATAGAAGACACTTGAGGGATCAAGTGGTCTTTAATAGAGTCTACAATTATCCTTTTATCCTTAATCATATCCTTCTTGTACTTCTCTTTGGCTGCATCTTCTTCGGGTTCCAATAAATTTTCTTTTATGAATTTTGCAAGGTCATTCTATTCAAGAATGAGTCCAGTTCTATATTTCTAGGCATGGAAATTTTCCATGCCTTCTAACTTGTCAACAAGCTTGGTGATTTCATACATCTTAACCTGGAGCTAAGAAAATGACTAGAAAATGAAAGTGCTAAAAAATTGAAACTGAGCTTACCAGGAGATGTGTTGGGATGAGGTGAGTTTGCTAGAGTAGATTGTTTCAGAAAATTCAAAGTTTTACCCCTTGAAACTTGAACTTCGCAATTCTGGACTTGTACTTCTGGTACTAGTCCTAGTTTCCTAGTTTTTTGGTTTTCTAGTACCATTCAAAACTAGGGTTTGACTTTCCAGAGAATCTGGCCAATGAAAAAGTTCGCTCAAGATGCCAAAAGATGCGCTCGGGAAAGGCACACTTCCTAAGATAGTTTTTGGTAAAAAAATCCTCTTCAGTAAAAGCTCTAATTTTCTTGTACGACAATAGTGGCATTTTTAGATACCCAGTGAAAGACATTGTATTCAGTTAATCTCTGATACCATGTTAAGTTTTTATTGTTTTTATTAGGTTATTTCCAAATTACATGAGAATTCAATGAATTTTCAAAACAACAACATTGAGAGGATCACTGAAAGAAACACAATCATAGGGTACACAACATTGTATCCTGGGAAACCCTCATGGGGGAGAAAACCTAGAAAAAACTTCCTCAATAATATATTTCCAATACAATTCCAAAACTAAGACCAAAACGCCAAAGATAAACCAAGACTGAGCATGCGCCTCTATTTTACTTCCTCCTACAGCTGCAACTTCCTTCAAGATATACACACTAGATGAGTGAAAATGAATGTGTTCAAATGAGGCATCATCCTCACATATAAATACAAGTTAAGGAGTGTTGGAGTTACTTCACACACACCTAGGATTTATTTTTCCTAATATTTTTCCTTTTTTATTATTCATAATTAGTCATTATCCAGTCTCCTATATTTTAGGGGAGAATATTCTCTTTCAATTGACACTTCAGTTTGACTAGTTGAGTTGAGTCTAGATGTTGCATTGGTTTTGTCACCATGAAACATTGGGATCATCACCATGCTAATGCACACTTTCCTTGGTTTCATCACCAGACTGGTGCATTACCCTTGATTCCTTGATCTACTCCTCACTACACTCTGTTTCAGTTAGTTAATTGAAGACTGGTTGACTAGTTAACTCAGCGAGGTGGCAGTTCAGTCTTGTAACTTCCTGAGAGACTAGACTAGGTTGTAGTTCACTCCCATAACTTCTGGTGTGTGTCTAGATCACTCTATATCACCACTATGGTGCATTGGTTCTCCTGTAGTGCACATTCATTGATTTATACAAAGTATATCATGTGTAAATTATTCATTATTCATTACGGTTAATGAGAATTCTTCCATTCTTTCTCTCCTTCTTTTTCTTTCTCAATTTGTCTCTGCAAATGTGTGTAGTATTTTCTATATAGATCTATTCTATGCAGGTTCAACACATTTACATAGTATCAGAGCCAATGAACTTCTTAGCAAAATCTACACCAAAATATTTTGTAGGTACAAAAGATTGAAGACAACGAAAAGATGGATTTCCAAAAACAATTCATTATTACACCTTACAACTACTTTGCATGGAAGGAGAAAATAGTCATACATCTCCGAACCAAAGGATTGTACAGGTTAAACTTGAATATAGACACAGAAACAACATCATCCATAGAAAAATCCAAGTACTTAAATTGAATGGATGAAGCATTCGAAACAATTTGTAGTCTTATTTCTCCCCATCTCCTTTTTCACATATCTTCCTGTAAGAATCCCAATGAAGCCTAGAACACCTTGGAAGGGATATTTGGAAAACATGATGAGATGAGGGGACACATGATGGAGGTGGAATTTCTCACATTGGATCCAAAAAGCTTCGACAATATCCAAGATTTCTTTACAAAATTCAAGGATTTACTGTCACAACTCAAAGCTTGCGGGGTTGATAAATCTAAGGAGGAGAAAAAAATGGTTCTCACAATTCTCTCCAAACTTGGTCCTGAATTCTCTGTATTCCTTTCCACATTCCATTCAGTCATATTCGCCTCTGGAGCCACCTGGAAGATGCCTTCTCTTGAAGAATTTATCGAATCCCTGACACAAGAGCAAACCAAGCTCATCAACATGGGAAAACGAAAAGGCCCAAAGGCACATGCACTTACTGTGAAATATGGCAGCCATCAATATCAGAAATCTAAATATAAAGGAAAAAGGAAATCTCATGCAAATTTGAATAAGGAAGGGTACTCAAAACCCTTCACCAATGCCTCCAGATCAAAAGGGGAAAAGGGAAGAAAAGGGGAGAAATGCACATACTGCCACAAAGGATTCCATACAGAATCCGCATGCATACAAAAATATATATATCTAATGACTCAAATACTTAAGCAAAACAACTTTGGAGATCACATCCCCGAGGGTGCCAAGAAGAAGAAGCTAGAAGATCAGAATCCTAGGAAAGGAAATTCTAGCCATGCCTTGATTTCCATCAACTCCTCTCTCGATGCTTGGATCGTAGATTGGGGAGAATCACATCACATGGATACTTTAAAAGAAGTCTATTCTTCATTGGATGCATGCAAAGGTCCTCCTATTATGATGGGGGACAACTCTTCAGTCGAAGTCACTGTCAAAGGAAGGATTGAACACACCAACGAAAGCTTCAAGAATGTGTTGCACGTTCCCAAAATTTTCATCAATCTTGTCTCTATGTATTAGATGATGAATTACAGCACCGGAAAGAAATTCATATTCACACTAAATTCCATGGACGTCTATGACATGCAAAAGAACTCCAAGGTTGCTACCGATGAGATAAATCATCGATCTAGATTGTATACATTTTATGAATTTATTGAACCAGATTCTTCTTTACTACTTCCTCATGCTGATGAAATTAGTAGGATATGGAATGAAAGGTTTGGACATTTGAATTTCAGATATATGAAACAACTTAGAAAGAAAATATTGGTTGATGGTCTACGAGACATCCATTTCTCCAAGGGAGTATGTGAGGGATGTATTCTTGGAAAACACCCTCAAGAGAAATTCGACAAAGGAAAGTATCAAAGAGATTATGAACCTTTAGATATGATCCATAGTGACCTTATGGGTCCTTTTCACATCCATCTATCAGAAAAGCGAGGTTTGTTCTCAATTTTTTTTATTATTTCTCACGTTTTACATGGATTTACTTTCTTGCGCAAAAATCTGAGGTCTTTCAACACCTCAAATATTTCAAAGCCCTAGTTGAGACACAGTCCGGAAAGAAGATCAAATTCCTCTGAACTAATAATGAGGGAGAGTATGTCAATCATGAGATCCATAATATTTTCCATGAGGAAGGGGTTTAGTTGCAACACACATTTCCCTATACTCCATAGAAAAATGGAGTTGCTGAGCAGAAAAATAGATCTCTCAAGGAGATGGCATCTTTCATGTTGCATGCAAAGTCACTACCACATATACTATGGGCCAAAGCACTTAATTTTGAAACATACATCCAAAACTTATCTCCCCATAGATCTGTCAAGGATAAGACCCCTTACGAGGCTTGGAGCGGACTCAAATCAGTAGTGACCCACTTTCGCATTTTCGGTTCACGTGCATGGGCCCAGATTCCCTCTGAAAAGAGGAAGGCACTTGATCCACAAATCACTGAGTTTATTTTTGTTGGATACCCCAACGATGTGAAGGAATATAGGCTTATTGATCTTTCCTTGGACTGTCTTATCATTGAGCGTAGTTTCCAATTTGAGGAAAGTGTCTCACATGCACCTCAACAGTCGCATGAAGACACCTTCATTCTTGCACCTGTCCAAGATGATGAGCATGTACATGTCGACTCATATTCAAATGAGAGTTATGATTCAAAGGACTCAGATGATTCAGATACAAAGTTAGTACATCTAGATGCAGATTCAGAGAATCCATATGCAGTTACAGAGCCAGAGAAAAGGCCCAAGTGGGTACAGACTACTCTTCAGGATGCACGGGATCTTGTTGGTGATCCAGTCGATACTAGGAGGAATCGATCTGATTTCGAGGAGCCTCATGTTTCACTCATTTCCACTGAACCATTTCCCTCCATGCATATTTTATTGGTTCAGTCTTCAGATCCACAGTCTTATGGTGAGGCTTCTAGAAATACCTTTTGGGAATCCGCCATGTAGGAGGAGCACAACTCCTTCCTCGAGAACAAGACTTAGGATCTAGTTCCCCTTCCTTCTGGGAGAAAAATTGTTAGATACATATGGGTATATAAGACCAAGAGCGCAACGGATTGATAGATTAGAAAATACAAAGCCAATCTTGTTTCCAAAGGCTTTCAGTAGGTGCATGGTATTGACTATGATGAGACTTTCGCTCTAGTAGCGAATATGGATTCCATACAATTGGAACTTGACATTGCGACAACCAAGGGATGGGAATTCCATCAGATGGACGTGAATAATGCATTTCTTCATGGTGATATCTTTGAGGAGATCTATATGGAGCATCCCTAGGGATTTATGTAGAACTCATCTTTGGTCTATTTACTAAAGAAGTCCCTTTATGTCCTTAAGTAGGATCTGAGTGCATGGTATGCCAAGATGGAATCCTACCTGTTGTTAGATAAATTTGTACATTGTAAATCAGACCCGAATTTCTACATGCTCAAGTTGACTGATTCACTTCTACTCTTAGTTTTGTATGTTGATGATTTTTTGATCATCGATTGCTCGAATTCAATGATTGTTGTAGTCAAGAGGATTCTACATGATAGGTTTTTTATGATGGGCATGAGTCTGCTACACTTCTTCCTTGGAATTGAGATCAGTCAGGATGCATCAGGCATCAAACTGTCTAAGGCCAAGTATGCACGAGATCTCCTTGAGATATTTCAGATGACAGACTGTAATTCTGCTCCAACTCCTTTCCTATTAGGATTCAAACTTGAGGATGGCGGGGAGACTCCATTGGTTGAAAACACACTATACAGACATCTAGCAGGGAGCTTGTTGTATCTCACACACTCTAGACCAAATCTCTCCTATGCAGTTGGCGTAGTTCCCAGGTTCATGCAAGAGTTTCATGAGCTACATTGGAAGGCTACAAAGCGTATACTTTGATATGTACAAGGCACAATCACCTTCGGGATTCATTATGCAGCATAATCTACATTAGATCTCATCGGGTTTATTGATTTTGACTAGGCTAGTGATAGCACTGATCGCAAGTCCACATCTGGTTACTCACTCAGTATTGGTTTCGGTCCTATCTGTTGGTCAAGAAAGAAGCAAGCTTCCATTTCTCTATACTCAGTCGAGGCAGAGTACAGAGGGGTAGTCAACATAACCATTCAGGCTATGTGGCTATAGCATTTTCTCATTGAGTTGGGAATTCAGTTTCATTGACCGATTTTCATCTGGTGTGACAACTAGAGCACTTTGAAGTTATACAGAGATCCAGTTTAGAGGCAGTGAATGAAGCACATCGAGATCCACATGCACTACATATGGGACTTAGTACATAAGGGGATCATTGACCTACAATTATGTCCTTCAACAGAATAGACATCATACATATTCACCAAGACCTTCACTGAGTAGAAATTCCATTCTCTGTGAAGTCGTCTTGGAGTGAAGGACACAGTTTCCTAGCAACTATAGTTCTTTTTTGTACATACATTGTACCTTGAGGGGGGGGGAGTTTCCTATGAGTTTTTCCCTCTTTCCTCACTTTCTTTTCAATGTATATTTTATATTTGGGTACCTAACATGGCCTCGTTTCCGTGACCCATTCTTTATTTTCACCATAGTGATGTTCATGGGGGTGTTGGAGTTACTTCACACACACCTAATATTTTTTTTTCCTAAGGTTTTTCCTTGTTTATTAGTCATAATTATTCATTATCAAATCTCCTATATTTTAGGGGAGAATATTCTCTTTCAGTTGACACTTCAGTTTGACTAGTTGAGTTGAGTCTAGATGTTGTATTGGTTTTGTCACCATGCAACATTGGGATCATCACCATGTTAATGCGCACTTTCCTTGGTTTCATCACCAAACTAGCGCATTACCCTTTATTCCTTGATATACTCCTCACTACACTCTTTTTCGTCCTGTTAATTGAAGACTGGTTGACTAGTTAACTCAAGTAGGTGGTAGTTCACTCTCGTAACTGCCTGATAGACTAGACTAGGTGGAATTTCACTCCCGTAACTATTGGTGTGTGTCTAGATCACTATAGATCACCGCTATGGCACATTGGTTCTCCTCCAGTGTGAATTCATTGATTTATCATTACGGTTAATGAGAATTCTTCCATTCTGTCTCGCCTTCTTCTTCTTCCTCAATTTCTCTCTGCAAATGTGTGTAGTATTTTCTAGCTAGATCTATTATGTGTAGGTTCAACACATTTACAAGGAGGTGCTAGGGTTATGTCTCTTCACTTAGTGGTGCCGACTTCTCCTATAAGTGGTTAAAACCACTTTATAATTACTAGGGTCTGACTTTATAAATACCTCTATACAAATACAGTTTGACCAATCCCAAAAAGGGGATTTGATCTTATACAAGACCCAACTTGATCAATCCAAAAAAGGGGATTTGATCTATTAAATAATAACTCAAATATAATTAGAATATTCTTAGAAGTTACAATATTTCAACATAGTCCAACATGTTTAGAGACTCGAGTGACTTTTTTCAATGTTTAAATTAGTGATAGGAAGCCTCTCACTATCCATGTTAATTAGAGTGTTCTTGTACATTAAGTACCATATCATAGGCTTACTCTCAATGGGAGGAATCCCAACTTCTAAAAGGAGGATAAGATAAGGGGTATTGCACTTAATTTTAAGGTTTCTTATTATAAATTGCTTCTATGTTTTCTTGATTTTCCTCCAAGTTTACCTAGAAATACTACAACCCCAAACCTCACAACAATACAAAATCGCTAGGGTAACATAGGTGTTTAAGAGGAATTGTTTTTTCCCAGAACCAAGATTCCACAACTTTACAAGTGTTCTTAAGATCAAAGTAAGATTTTCAACCCCCATTAATTCCTTTTTCAACACTATTGTTCCAATTTAACTTATGATGAAAATCAATTATGAGATAATTATAAGTTGAAATTCTTCCTATATGCTATTATCATAAAAAAAATTAGCGTATGTGATTTGTTTTGATTTAATGATCATGAACTTTATTTTATCTATATTTATAGACATCCCATATTTAGCGTAGAAATATTTCAGAGTTTTAAGGTTCTCATTAAGGTTGGAGGGGCACCTTTCTAAAATGAAAATATCATTTACATATAGGAGGAGGATGACTAATCACACCAACAATGTTCTAGCATAACCTTCATCCTCCTAGAAATCCTCTAACTTATCAATATATATACCAAAAATAGTAGTCAAGAGAGGACAACTTTGCTTAACCCCTATATTACAATTTATTTCCTCTAACTAGCCCTCATTATTTCTAAACTTGGAAATGATAATCTCATAAATCCTTATCACCATATCCCTCAACCCAAAAGGAACGCCAATATCTTATATACTCTTCTAGAGTTTATTTCTAGGAGTTGTGCCAAAACATTTTCTGAAGTCATCAAAATAGCAAAGGAAATTAACCTTGTTGTTCTACCAATATTCAATTATAATACTTACTTTAACTGGAAAAATTAATATCTATATAAAAATAAGGTTGTGTTCAAATTGGTTAGATGGACATTACATAGAGATAAGAAACAAGGCTACAACCAAAAGTTCAAAATATCAAAATTCTAAAAAATATTGTTCAAAATTTGGCCTAACCTTCCTATCCTGAACCTATTTCCATACGCTTGACATGTGTATTACTAGATGTACTAACTTAACAAAAGAATAACCATAAAAAACATGCCAAAAATTAAAAATTACATAAAATCCTACCCTTTAGGGGTTTCATTCTAGAGACCAACCCAAGTGTTCACCATCAACTCAGTGGGATCCATGTCTATCTTGACTACAATTGTTTTGTTGGTTGCTCCTGAATATGAATTCTAGACTAGCAAGATGGGATACTACACCACTATTTTCCTCATTCATCTTATATGGGACAAGGTGAAATGAACCTATAGAAAGATAAAGAATGTGGGAAAAGGATTGTGTAGATTTCTGAGAAAGATGGAAGAACCCTTCCATTTTGGAAAACATTGAACACAATGTGCCCAATTTGAGATCCAAGCTCTCAATTTTATTCTTGTGACTAACCATGAATACAGTAAAATGCTTATCCTTTTGTTTGATTCAAACCATTTAAGAATTTATTTCTATGGATTATATGTCCCTTATTTGAGCTTCCACTGTAGTTAAGTACTCTCATTCCTCTTGCCACCTTGACCATTTATTTATTGAGTTTGTTAATTCAATATATGCCTTATAATATAATGCACATAGATTTATATCCTCTTTTAAGCTCTGTTAACTCACACCATGCATAATGTTCCAATTGACATTAGATATCCAACCATTCTTATTTCTCCACTAGACTGAGTATATTTCTCCCTAAGTACCTCTTTACATAACCCACATCTCCCAGTAGAAAAACTAGGGCTATCTTGAATTGTGAGACCTAACACTAGATCTACAACCACCACAAATGTCCCAGGTACCTAGGATAGCACTGATATCTCTACAAGTTCCTTGCTGCACAAATCAACTAACTCTATATATTATTAGACAACACATCCCCAAAATCACCAAATAATAAGCCAAAACTAGAGGGGACTAATATCCCTAACACTGGAGAAACCACTAGAACCTTAGCCTCTAGAGAGGGGAAATAGTACGACACACATACTCCCATCTAATTTCCAAAGGAATAAACGATCTCATCACAACATACTTTGAATGTAAGATAACTATGGCTCGCAAAGGATTTAACTCCAACTCTATCCTCACATGCATGAACCACCACTTGTTATACTTAGACACCTCCATTAATAATTAAAATATTAATCTAAATATCATGGAAGGGGGAGAAGAACCATACCCCCTTGGGTTTATAATACAATTTCCTTCCCTAAGTACCACTCCTTATTAGATTTCGAATTACCTACAAATTTATTCCCATGAAGTACCTAGAAAAATTCTATTGCTTCAAAGTATTTAGCTAGGACTTGCACTCTACTAATTAACCTTGCAATTGTTCTTCTTATGGAGATGAATGAAAGTGCAAATGTTGAATAGCAATGGAGGAGTCTCCTAGTACTATGACCTGTTTTTCTCCTCTAGATTTGAGTAGAGCTAGCCCTTGGAATCTCACAAACACATCTACCTCATTGTTGGTATCTATCCCTTAGTGCCCAAGCAAAGGTAAATTATAGTTTTCCCGTGGGATCTAGGACGAACCCCCTTGCACATGCCACCCCTAATCTTTGACTATAATCCTAAGAGTAATTACATGGTTTAAAGTTGAATGATTTTTGGGAAACTGGACTTCCCCTTAGATCTTTGATCATGAATTTTGATCCATGAGCCAATCTTCTTCTCTAATATTAATCCATACAACTCGACCAAAAGAGGGATTATCATAATAGTCCCATCATTTGAAGGATTGCTTTTATTATCTCTTTTAAAAATAGGAACAATAAGGTTTTCCATCCAAATCTTAGTAAATTCTTCCTTGACCGCTAAGTTAAAAAGGTTGTGAATGTGATGAATATGAATGGATCCCCTGATCTTTACAATTTCATCTTTCTAACCTTCAATTTCTTTAGATTTCCCTTTTTCTCATCTTGGTAACCTTCAATGTCTTTAGTTTTTCCTTTTGCAACGAATAATTCCAATCTCAATGTCTTGTATAGTGAATATGTTATCCATCATAAGAAGGGTTTCACTATAAGCTAAAACATTTGGAAACTAATAAATATTAGTAAGGTATTAGTTCCATTCACCCATAGGAATCATACGATTATGTTTACCCTTTTGAGTTAAGATGTTTCTACAAAAATTCTATGGTTGAAATTTTGAACATGTTGTAACTTATTCTTTGTGTTTCACTAGGTCTTCTTGAGTAACCTCTTTGTGTATGACTCTCAAAGTTGTTATTGTTCATGTTGTTAGCTCTACAATTCACAACTTTATGTCCGAAATTATTACATGCATAACATAAACCAAAAAATATAGTTTGATACCTGGGAGTTGAAGATATTTTGAAAGAAGGTCCTCTTATCAATCCTTCTTCTTCTTTAGGCTTGTCTATCTGTTGTTGATTTTGAAATCTGAATCTTCTAAGTGGAGGAGTGTCCTTGTAATCTTCCTTGTACATCTTCATATCCCCTTTGATTGTTTCTGCATAGCTTTTTGTATTTGTTTCTTACTCTATTTTTTTGGAGCTTGATCTCTTTTCTGTTTGATTGTATCCAAGTCCAGACTTGTCAAGATGAGATTTTTGACTCTTGATAATGTTATCCAGAACTTTTGAGCTATTCTGCATATTTTTCTTTTGAATATCCTTTATAAGTGTGACAATCTTTGCTTCCAAGTTTCCAGTGATCTTGTCTTTTTCTTCTAGTTGTTCTTTGAGTGCTTCTTCAATTCTTTTATCTTCTTCTATTTGAACCTTCAATTTTGTGATCATTTGTTCTAGTTCTCGAGTGTCATTTTTCTTGTCTAGTTCTGCTTGTAGTTTCTTGTTTTTCTTCTTTTCTCTTCTGATAACTTATATGGCACACATTAATTCTTCTCAATAGTCAACTTCTGCCTCTTCAATTTCATCTTTGACTTATTCATATCCTTCTTCGGATTCTTCGGAGTCTTCTTTGTTAGAATATTTTACTTCCATGAATAGAACTCTTCCTGTCTCACTGTCACTGATTTCATCTTCATCTAATGATGAGATGTCTTCTTTGATGCATAAGCTTTTCTTGAAATCTTTCTTTGTAGTTCTTTTGCCTTATATGTGTGTTTGACTTTTGAGTAACCTTCATCATTTCTCTTTTTCTTATGAGGACATTTGTTATCAAAATGACCAATACCATCACAATTAAAACAAACTAAAGAAAGCTTACCTCTATACCTACCATCGGTTCCCTTGTTAAGTCTTTTGATGAAGTTGGCCACTTCTTCATCATCTTCCAAGACGTCGTTGCTGCTACTATATTCTTCTTGTTCCTTTTTCTTTTTCTTTGATCTTTTAGATGCTTTGAAGGCTGCTTCTTTTACATCTAGATTTTCTTGTTCGTGTTCTCATTTCATATGTTGTGAAGATTCAATGCAGTTCGTCCATGCTTATTGAGTTCAGATCTGATCTTTCTTCTAGAGTTGATATCTTAGGGTTGAATCTTATAGGAAGAGATCTTAGTACCTTTTGAACAATTATAGATTCTTCGATTTCTTCTCCCAATCCTATGATTGCATTCACTATTTCGTCAACTCGTAAGAAGTAGGCTGCAATATTCAATTCTTTCTTCATTTTTAGTTGTTCGAACCGACCTCTATAAGTTTGAAGTTTTGTTTCTTTGACTTTTGTATCTCCTTCATAAATATTTCGAAGCTTGTCCCAAATCTTATTGGTGGATTTGCAATGTGTAACTTTGGTGAATATTTTTTCACTAAGACCATTCAAAATTGCATTTGTAGCTTTGGAATTATTCTGACCAAGTTTCATTGCTTTGTCATTTGTTGGTGGAACTACTGGTAGTGTGTATCCATCTACAATTGAATGCCAAATTTCAAACCCCCGTGCTTGTATATGTGTCTTCATCCTTATACTCCAAAAAGCATAATTTTGTCCATCAAAGTGTGGTATTACATTTTTATATGATTTGGTCCTCTCCATCATCTACCTTTCAATGGTTAAACCAATTTCTGAAGGAACCTGCTCTGATACCAATTGTTGGATTACTGAGAGGGGGGGTGAATCAGTAATGGCGTAATTATAATCCTTTTTCTCCAAATAATCCAAGTGTTATATCAATGTAGAATTATTATCCAATAATGAGCAATAAGAAATGAAAAATCACATACATACACAGTACACCAGTGTTTTACGTGGAA